>JAVQJG010005973.1:0-13359 GCA_036024015.1 Craterocephalus amniculus | reverse complement strand
TATATGTGTATTTATTTATTTTTATATTTATTTACTTATACATTTATCTATTTATAAGTTCATTTATTTATTTATGTGTATATATATTTATTTCCATATAAATTTTTTGTTTTGTCATTTTTCGTCCCTCATACTCAGTGAAATGAACAAACAATGCAGTTTTTCATTAAATAATAATTTTTGCAAATTTAGATGTATTATTACTTTGTTCAAACTCCAGTTTTCTGAGCTACTATTAAGAAGTTTGCCTTCTTTAATGGAATGGGATGAATCATTCTGCAATTGTGTGTGTTAAACGACACCCACCATGGCGGTTCTGCATTTCCTCCTGCTGCATGAGTTTCAATGCATTTAGGGAACATGTGTGTGTGTGTGTGTGTGTTTGTGTGTGCACATGTTGCCACGTGTCTGTGCTTGTTTGTGTTGATGCCCTTGACAGCAGGTGGGTGAACTCTCAGGTGTGTCCCAGTTTTGGTGGGAGGATGGCAGGCAGGTGGGACCGTGCCCGGCTTGATGTGTCCAGATTAATGAGCTTCTCTTCACTCACATCAGCTGCTAGCGCGGCGGCGCGAGCCAAGCTGGAAGAAGGGATTCAGTCCTGGCCCGCATTCACTACACTCGTTTATATTGTCCCACAAATGCGGCGCGCTCTCATAGCATGCCAGCTCCATATAAAAATAGGACAAAAGAGGAGCATTGATGCAGTCTATTGTTTCTTTGGTTGAAACCTGGTTTTGTTCTTGAGATTTTAAGAGTAATTATTCCCTAAATACTCTCGCTTAGCTGTTGGTGAAATCCCGTTTAAGCGTTTCCTGGCCAGGTTTTAGTGCCGAGAGGGACCGGAGGGACTTTTCAGAATATAAACATTATGAGACACACTCAGTGGTGCATTTATGTCTGCAGTAAAATCAGCCAACTAAGTTACGAGGATGAGAATATCTCCATAATGACGGCACATGAATTTGAATGGTTGCTGATTTTGCCAGGTGTGCTCTCTGGTATCCTGCACCGCAGAACGACGGGGAGAGGTTGGCATATCTGTGGGAGACCCTGGGATAAACAGCTTGGGATACACCTGACCTTTTGTGACCTCCCTCATTAGCAGTGTAAGATGGAAGACGGAGCAGGCTGACGTGGGCTGTGGTGGCGGCGGTGTGTGGGCTGGCAAACGGCTTCGGCAAACAGATACAAAAGTCATGGATGGAACAATGAAAGGAAGCCTGATACCAGGCAGAGAGGAGCTGGATTTATGTGGTCATTGTCTCGGCTCTGCGCTCCGCCCCGAGATAAACATGAAATGTTCCCTCATCTCTTTAATATACACATAATTATCCCAAAAAACTTTTTTGTTTCCAGGTTTTCTTTGACTTTCTTTTCTTAAAGGTATATAACAGCCATATTTGTCAGCACTTCAATGCAGGGATTAGATGGACGGGAGCTCTGAACTCTGAACTTGTAGGGGAGGCTACTTATTTGGTAATTTTGTACAGTTCTGCATTCAGAGAAAACATGTGGAATTTATTTAAAAGGAAAGAAAATATGTAGAAAGTGATATTAATGCCTATCGATAGGAGATCGATAGGCGGATCGGTGCGGCGTCTGCAGTGATGCGGGCTCTGTATCGGTCCGTCGTGGTGAAGAGGGAGCTGAGCCAGAAGGCAAAGCTCTCGATTTACCGGTCGATCTACGCTCCTACCCTCACCTATGGTCACGAGCTCTGGGTAGTGACCGAAAGAACGACATCGCGGGTACAAGCTGCCTAAATGAGCTTCCTCCGCAGGGTGGCTGGGCTATCCCTTAGTGATAGGGTGAGAAGTTTGCTCCTCCGCATCGAGAGGAGCCAGATGAGGTGGTTTGGGCATCTGGTCAGGATGCCCCCTGGACGCCTCCCTCAGGAAGTGTTCTGGGCACGTCCCACCGGGAGGAGACCTCGGGGTAGGCCCAGGACACGCTGGAGGAATTATATCTCTCAGCTGGCCTGGGAACGCCTCAGGATCCCCCCGGATGAGTTGGCGGATGTGGACGGGGAGAGGGAAGACAATTGAGTCCAGTGAATGATTAAAGTAAGCTGATCTCAAAGTGATGTTATTTATCTGTAAATGTCAGTAACAGTAATGTTTTGTGTAATGAATCAGGGGAACCTGGCACAGTTAGGAAAGCTCTGCAGCAGATAACCATAATAATTTATCAGCAAGTCCAAACCTGCTAATATTCATCATAGCTTTACTGTTTTATGAGTGCTGTTTCAGTCCCAAAAAATTTAAAGAAAAAAAAGCCAACAACCAACCTTCCATGATTATCACTTTAAAGAAATAAAAGAAATTGGAACTTATTAGAGCTAAACTCTTGAGTGTGACTTCTCAGTTATACCATTTGTCTTTGCAGTACTGGGATATTATGGTTCCACTTCTACCAAAAACATTTTACCAAATTCTGACTTCTAATTTCCAGCATTTTCTGCAGATAATTACAAGATCATTTTGTGCCGGCTTGTTACTCGCCTTTTTGAATCATTGTATCAAGCTAGAGAGGCACAGTCTCACAAACTCACATGACAAGTCTTATTAATCTCATAGATTATAGCTTGGAATAAAGACACTTTATATTCAAGTATAAATGGCAAACAAATCCCCTTACTTAATGAGATTTCCTGTTGGTGAGTTTGCTTGCACCTGGGCCACAGTAACTCAGCTCATAAATATCAGAAATAAAAGATTTTACATGCTAGAACAATCATTGCCAGGTTCCCTACTACAGTTAATTCTAATGACTTTGCTGCATTGTGCTTGGCTTAGCCGCAGCTGACAGAAATTATCAGCAGCAGGCCACATGTGCCAACCTCTATCTTGCTCCTCTCCACTTTATAAATATTGATGAGAAATTTGAGAAATGAGAAATTTTCTTTTGCATCATTACATAAAAAATATATTATTTAATGCTGTATATCAGTTCAGTTGATCTCACATTAACTTAACCCCACTGAAATTTTACAATATATGTTGCATATTGTTGTATGCAAAAGCTTCAATCTGTCCTTTGATAAAAAATTAAAGGGATTTTCAATCTGCTATAATACTGTACTTTTAAAAGAAGATTCAATTATGTGTAACTAAATCAATCACAAAGGCATCAAGATAATGCAAGTCAAAATTCCACTGGAAAAGCTGAAACTCTTTTCTGCTTGGAGAGCTGTAGTACATCATAACTGAGGACTCAGCTGCTTTACACCCACTGAACCTCGCTTACTATCCCCAACACCCTCATCGTGGCTAATGACAACTTTCCATCTTTCATGGTCTAATTCCAATTGTGATATTATGTCCTGTACGAAAAATAAGGATTTACGACTCTTTCCATGAATATATTGACTCGATCAGATGTGAAAGTTTAGTGTTCATTTCAACAGATTCCCCTACTTATTTCATTCATAAAAGACAGCAGACAGGGCTTAGATGGATTTCATGCTTTATACCAACTCAGGCCTTTGTTATGCAATATTAGTTTGGAAAATGCGGCATGAATAAATGGGTTTACAGGTGAAATTCATTTGCAATGATTATGAGTTAACAGCTTACATGCAGAGTTCACTGTATTTACAGGGTTTCTTTAATAAAGCCCTGTCTTTATTATGTCATTATTGCTATATCATATTATTGTAAATTTTCTTCAGTGCTGTTTTCTACTCCCTGAATAGCCTATGTCAGGTTACTTTCAAGGATTTGAATTAAATGACTTCTGCTACTGTAACTGTATTCATCCCTGAGGACTGTTATGCTTAGCGCATAAGAAGATGCAATGTAGCATTTACTGACTCAAAATAATGGAACCTGCTCCGTAGCTCTAGATGTGACTGCACAAGCAGACCTGTACTGTCCTCCCTCAGCACTTTCACAGCTCAGCATGGATCCACTTCACTAAAACACCTATAATGGACTTCCAACACTTTTAAAGGTATGCTTTAAAAGCTTCTTGAAGCTTGGTGTGAGGAGGAGTAACTAAATTTACTGTGAAAAAACATAAAGGTATATTTTGGACCCATTCACTGCAAGCAAAAAGTATTCAAGGCATTAAGGGGCACTAACTGGGATTTAAGAGTTACATGCATAGAATGAAATCAAAACCCATGTGTGACATTTTTTCAGATGTACATCTTCTCTTTTCGCCCCATTCCTTAAAAAGAAATATAGCTTTTGCAAGGTTTTTAAAAATATTCATCTTTAGACATTTTGGTGATGTCTAAACTAACAGTTCTAATAAATTTATTTTGAACTTTTATCTTATATTAAAGGGACTTTATGCAATCTTAAGTTTTTTGAACTAGCGACTGCCATCTATGGCTCTTAGCGGCACTGCACCCTCCACAGTACGCCCATGCATGACAACCTGGAGCTATTTTCCAGCATGAAATACGATCATTTACTCGCCCAGATAGTTTTGGTGTAACTTGAACTCCTTTAGGAGACATTTAGATCAACTCGCGATCAGCTTACATCCAATATGATGGCAGTGAATGGGACAGCTCGCGCAGCCTCTAAATACGTAATTTTTTACCACAAAACTCGTTCATTTCACCAATAAGTTGTTATGAATCACTGGTCCGATCCCTCTTTGAGCTCCAAGTTCCAAGCAATGAAGGAGTTTTGTGACAGAATTTGCTGTATTTAGAGGCAGCGCGAGCTGGCCCGTAACCATTTCACATGAACGCGCTAGACGTCACATCCACAGAAACAGCGCTGGAACTTCTGACCCGAGGCAGGGTCAGGAAAATAAGATACAGATGCACCAGCGCTGAACTGCTGAGGTGTCAGTCGGCTCATCAAACAATGTTTTAATTATAAAGGGTCACATAAAAAGGTTATTGTAAAGATATTTTTCAGCAAAATCTTACATTTAGTCCCTTTAAATGAGGCAGTATTCAGTTAATCAAATAAAGAGTAAATGTCATTATCAAAATAATCCCTTCATTTTTTGAGACAAAGCAGAAAAATACTGTTAACCCAACAGTTCAAGTCACTAAAAAGGGAAAAACAAACAGAACTAGATGATTCTGAGTAAAAGCAAAAGTGTAAGACAATTGTAAGAAGCTCTATAGTGTGTCAAGTGCTGCAGAGCCAAGCTTGTCATGCTCATAAATTTCATGTATACTGACAACAATAAAAACACTTAAATGTTAGATGTTTGGAAGTTTAAATTTTGATGTTGGAATGTAAGGATGGCCCTGCGACAGACTGGCGACCTGTCCAGGATGTACCCCGCCTTTCGCCCCTTGACAGCTGGGATAGGCTCCAGCACACCCGCGACCCAATTGGATTAAGCGGTTCAGAAAATGGATGGATGGATGGAATATAAGCATGTGGGTAAAAAGCTTTCAGCCTTGTAAAGGGAATGAAAAATATACAGATAAACTAAATTTTTGAATGTTGGGAACAAGGCAACACAATGTCATTAACTGGACATTGCATCCGCCATTGTAGAGAGAGAGAAAAAAAGGAAAACATCCGGGTCCTGCTGAGGAGCATCGAGAGCGTTTGGAGCGTCAAGACCGTTTTGATCTAAAATATCAAGCGTCTGATTTACGAGCATCCAGCGTCCACTTTGAGCAGCGAGAGCGTCTTGCTGCTTTTGGTCTGAACGCGCCATAAGAGTCTTGTTTCTCCACCGGATGAAAAATTCCTCAACATCACTATCATGGCGTATTTAATATCCAACGTTTAAGAGACAAACCAACCAGGCTTAATTATCTGTTTAGAGTCTATGTGGTCTTCCTAAAACCTTCAGTATTATATAAAGATACATTTTTGGTTGAAAAATATCTGTGATTAATATGTGATTAATCGCATTTAAAAATTTAAATCAACTGACAGCCCTACTAAAAAGATATCCAAGTAATTGAGAATGCCATCAGTGGTATTCAAACTAATTAACAAGCGGAAAAAGAGGGATTTTGTTAAAACCAAACCACAATAGTTCAATAAAAATATCGGGCCCAACTGCAGGAAATTCTTGACAATGCCAGTGATATTGAAGGGGGCAATGCGCAGTATAAAGAACTGGGGTGTGTAAACTTTTTGATCAGGATCATTTGGGTTGTTTCTGTCATCATTATGATTTTAAAACAGTAAACACATGTAAATGTATGAGCACAACTGTAATTTGCCTTGAAAATGCCTTTCATGTAAATACCTTTGTAATGGGAAGCCTGAGAAGTGAAGGTTCTTACATCTGGGTTAGAATATTCAAAAACTCAGTTTGTGGCTGGAAGGTTCAGCGGTCACAGCAGAGCATTGGAGTCATTCATCTGAGGGTGGAATCTGATGCCTCCTTAATATTTTGCCTCCTCTGAAGTGAGGAGAGCTGCAGGGAGAATCTAACGGTGTGACTCATGGAATTAACCGCAGGGAATATCCTTGGAAAACATTTGGCTAAATGATGCCTCAGTCATCGGTGACAAGAGGGTGATTATTCAGAAGACGGAGGGGAGGTCGACAGCAGTGAGGGGAGACATTTTCCTGATCCAAGAGAGGCTGTTGTAGAGAAAGTTGTTTTGAACACCAGAGGTGGGATTTTTCTCTTAAAGCCAGAAAGCAGACTGGGATCAAGTGATTGTTGGGTTACCTTGTGGGAAATTTCATGGCAATCAAACTCATGCAATATTAGAGAAAAATAGAAACAGCTGCCAAGGATGTGCAAGATCCATGAAACTGCTCGTTTAAAAAGAAATACTTTGGGGTTTTGTCTCAATTCTTATTTGAGGGATTCTAAGCCATTCTGCCTGCTGATGTCCACTGGTTCTGAGGGATTCTTGCATCACTATGTTTGGATCAGAGGACTAAGACTGTTCAGCTTTACTTCCCAAAGAATTCCACTGTAGAATTTCAAGCCATCTGGTTGTAGAAGCTATGCTCATTTTTTTATTATTATTATAAGTATTTATTTATTTTTGCATGTAAAATATATTATCTTTTTTATAATTAGCAGTCTTTTTTGTTTCCTGTTTGTATTTGGCCATTCTCTGCCATTTATTAATCCATCCATTTTCCCACCCCCTATCAAAGGTTGGGTCGCAAAGGCAACAGCTTCAGGATGGAGACATCCCTCTCTCAAGCTCCTCCTGGGTGATTCCAAGGTGTTCCAGGCCAGAAGGGATATAATCCTTCCAGCTGGTCTGAGGTTTATACCAGAGTCACCAGGACATGGTGGGTGTAAAACCTCCCAAGTGGAACAAAAGGAAATATTTTAATCAGATGTCTGAACCGACTTAGCTGTCTCCTTTCAATACAGGTGTGTGACCTCCTCATCCAATCTCTCACGCTCAGCATATTATTGAAAGCAAGCTCATTTTGACTGCTTGTATCCTTTATCTCATTATTTTAGGCATGACCCAAATTTGTTGACCAAAGGTAGAGGAGAATAGAATGTTATTGACCCCCTGGGCCAGTGCCCTGATCGAAATTAGATTTCCAGAAGCAGTGTGGCACTCATTTACATAAGATAAACAATAGTCATAAGATAAAAATATTACATGAAGAAGAGATGAAGTTTGGTTTGTAGATAGTGAACTAAATCGAGAGTTTTACTTTTCAGCTCAGGTCTCATTTCATGACAATGGACAGGTGCAGTGCCCTCATTACCGCTGACAAAGACCCAACCTTTCGGTCAGTATTTTGCTTCATCCCATCATCACCCACAAGCGAAACCCACCCAGGTTTCTCTCCTTTTGTGGATTGAAGTCATGGCTTCAAACCTTAGAGGGGTGTGCTGGACATTTTCATGACGAAACCAATAGAACTATATTATCTCCAAAAAGGGAAGTTGAAAATTAGTCAAGTTTCCCAGATTTACTAAAGACTTTAAGTTTTGAGTTAATCTTATTTGTAGAATGTATGTATCCCACTAGTGCTTTTGACTTTATTATATGTATCACATTCTGTGGGCTCTGGTGCCTTTTGTTCTTCAGTAGGTAAATGAAAAGTGGTAGATGTTGGCCTCAAACCTGCATTGTCTGTGTTAGTGGGCCGACTGCTATGCCAGGTGAACTAAGCAGCTTGTCTTTCTGTCTGGTCTTTATTTCCCGAATCACCCAAGAGGTGATTCCTCCTAGGTGAAGGAGCAGCTAGCTTCAGGGTTAGCTCACTTCTTCTAACCCAGCATGATGAAGTAGGACTCTGCTAGACCTATAGAATACCTGTGATGTGCTTATAGATGAAGCCTGTGGCAAAAATTTCACTGCTCAACACACAATTTCTCACAGCTGCTTCTATGTGCCATAGATGCATTCTATGTTCCATTTGCATCCAAGCAAATTTGTAATGAATTAAACATTAATGGAGCCAATGAATCAAAAGATAACTAAGGCTGAAAAAGAGGTTTTTTGTTGTTGTTTTATTTGTTTTTCCTGACTGTTGTTCAGTTGTTTGGCTAAAAAAACAAACTTGTGAGCTCATAAATTGAATGGAAACCGTAAAAACCTTCATAGAATCCATTAAAGTAAATACAATAAAATTCTTATATGGACTATTAAAACCAGTTTCAACCTCAGAACAGCTAAGAGAAAAATAACCTGGGCCTCCAAGTCATGTTGTTAAGATCAGAAACACAGAATGAAGCTTATTAAATGTTTTAAATAATAGGAAAAAAAAATTAATTATCTTAAAGCATACAGGGAGCTTGTGAAGGCATTCAGGTACCAGACGGATGAGTTTACACTTCAAAGATGAGCTACAGTATCCTGGACCAACTGCAGCTATGAGAGCGAAGCCCGGCCAACACAGCATCCACGGCCATGCAGCCGTCCAGCTGGGATGTGAAGAAAGTGTGAATTATCCTTTCAAAGCATTTAGATGATAAAAAGGTTTTGACCTTAGATAAAAGCCTCGGTTTGGTGAATTTAAATTCCAGCTTTGAATTAATTGGTTTCCAAATTTTTAAATCATAATCCAGTATGCCTCCCAGGTTTTTTCTCATGTGGTTACACATCAGGTTCGAGGCCATTCAGTTCCATGAGGAACACTGAAGGTCACTGAATTATTTCCACCATTTTTTTCCTCTCAGATTTCCTCCATATTTACTTCCTGTTTTCTTTTGAAATGTTCCTTTTTTGGACACTTCCTGCAGTGTTTTCTGAGTTCATTTGAACATCACAGCTTTCTCTGTTCATGGCAGACTGTTGAAGCATCCCTGCAGTCTGATTTTCCAGATTGTTTTTGACTTTATTGTTTTTGTTTTTTCCTCCTTTTGTGACAGCTTTGTTGGGAACCTGACAAACCTGTCAGATTCCCGGCGTTTGGGGCTGATGTTAGTTTTTGTGTTTGCCACCCCTCCATCATCCTGACTGTTTCCCTGTGATGGAATCCAGGATGGATTAAAGGAATAGATTAATGACCCTCAGTTTGTCTTGATCAGGGACCCTAAGTTGTTTAATTAATTGATATATTCAGCTTTTTCTTCCAAACATATTTGTTCATTGCAGCCTAAAGGTTCCAGAGTCAGATGCAGACCATGTCCAAGACTCACTTTAGATGTTCATTACCAAACTTTTATAGAATTTTCTGCAGATGAATTAAAACTTACCATATAAAACCCCTTAAACTGTTTATAAATTTTTTACGATTTATGGTTGAGAGAAAAAATAAGGAGCTTTTATATATACAGTAGATGATAATAAAATATTCAAATAAATGTCTGTTGATGTGTATGGATGTGTACATGGATGGATGAGTTTTTGTGCATCTTGTCTGAATTTAGACAGTGGAAAGTTTGTCTAGTTAATCTTGAGTAAATACAAAACTGAATGTAGCACAAAGTGTTTCTAATAATGCAAAAGTAAAGCCAAATATGAAAACCATATGATGCGAGGACACATTAGAGGGAGATAAAAAGGTTGTTAACACTTCATCATCTTAAAAACATTTGCGAACCGCCCATTTCTGTCTTTGTTCCAGCATGGAAATGCTGATGCACGCTTGTATTTCTAGTAGATTAGATTATTGTAATGCTCTGCTCTCTGATCTTCCAATGAAAAGAACTTCTGGTTTACAGAACTCGGTGGCATGAGTTCTGACGATAATCTGGGAGCAGGAACACACTGAACCAGTTTTAAAATCGCTGCACTGGCTCCCCGTGAGTTTCAGGATTGATTTTAAAGGAGCTATACCTGATATCGCGTACGGCTAGCTTAGTTAGCGATAGCGGCTAGTTTTTTAGCTTTGGCGTGACGCTTTTTCTCTGGCGGGTTAACTTTCGGAACATACAGATTACAATCAGCCAGCGTTCCCCTAGGGATCTGGAATTAAGTTACGGAAGTTAAACCCATTAGCCGAGAAAGAGAGTCACGCCAAAGCAAAAAAACAACTAGCCGCTTCACTAACTAAGCTACACGGACGTGATATCAGGTATAGTCCCTTTAAGGTTCTTTATCGGTTTAATAATGTCCTAATGATCTTGGGCCTTCTTATTTATCAAACCTTGTTCTAACTCATGAACCCTCGTGGACTCTGAGGTCCACTGGGACCGGACTTATGGCTGTTTCGAAAGTGAGAACCAAAACCTACGATGAGGCATTGTTTAGTCACTGTGGTCCTCGTCAGTGGAACGGCCTGCCAGAGCCTCAGAACTGCAGAGACGGTTCATGCTTTTATAAAGAGGCTCCAGACCCAGCGTTTAGCTTTTACTGTAGATGGTATTATCTGGTTGTCAGTTTTTTTTTCTTTAATGTAGTTTTATTGTGTCATTATAACCATTCTCTTTCTATCCACCCTTTTCCCCACAGGTTTTATCTTTTGTTTTTGTTTTTACTGACGTTTATTCAGTAAAGTTTTAATCTTTATTTTCAAAATCTTATATTTACTTTTAGACTCTATTGTTCTCATCTCTTTTTTGATTCTTAAATAAATGTAGCCAATTCCAGTGTTTTCCTCATGGGGACCTTCACGCTGGGGGCGATGCCTGTGCTGTCTGCGGGGTCGTTGGGCAGCTCCTTCTCTGGGTGGCCCTCAACATTACGGCTTTTGGCAGTGGTGTGGTTCAGAGCCTGCCTGGGGTCAGTGGAATCTCTTTGGCTGTGGATGGGCTGGCTTTTGTTGGGAATGGATCCCTGCAAAATGCTGTCCTCCCACTGGTACCAAGTCAGGGGTTCATCTGTTTATCATTTATTTATTTTAAATTAGATTTCAGTTTTAAGGTTGTTTTTTCAGTCGTTAAAGAGACAGAAAATATACTCTGAGAGTTTTCATCGATGAGTTTGGGGAGGTGTCTGTATGTCTGTTTATGTCAGAGAGAGAGAGAGACCAGTAGTGTGTGATTTTTTAAATATATATCTATAAGTTTTCTCCTTTTTTTTCTGGTGAAGCACTTTGTATAGCTTTTTGTATGAAAGGTGCTTTATAAATAATATTTTATCTGATTTGACAGAAATGTTCTATTGTAAATCGTTCATAAGTGAGTAGTTCATAAAGAAATAATCATTTACAAAGCTTTACAATGCATTAATCAATTATTATTAAATGCCATGGTAATAGTTCATGTACAATTTGTAGATTTACTTATAAATAATTTACGAGTGATTATATAATTATATACACTAATCAATTACAAAGCATGATAATACATTTGCTGATGGTCATTAAGGAATATAAAAGTGATTCAATAATTAATTTGTAATATTATAAACATAAACCTCATGACATTTAATCCAAGGAATCAAGTTTGTCTCTCTTCTTGTTTGACGTATGAATTGCAAAACGTAAACGTATGTTCAACTCTAAACAACAGTAGACGAATCAACTCAATTCAAGGCATTTAGATTTTATTGTGTCTCTTCCCAGATTTATTTATGCTAAAGTATTTTTAAATGTTCCAATCTTTGTATAAATCCAAAACCAAATTGACATCTTGATAAATTCTTACTCCTTCAACTTTTCTCAAAAGAGTAAAACAAAATCGGTTTTTAAATCAGCCTAAAATAAATACAGATTTCCCAGGCTGTTTGGTCTAAAGTAATTAGGCATAAGTCTTGGTTACTGTTATTTAAAACCTCAAATTTAATGCCTAATTACTCTATTTAAAAAAATGAAAAGAAAAGAAAAAAAAGGCCAGGAAACTGAATGAAAGACATGAATATACATTTTAAATAAATTAATGACTCAAAACCTGGTTTTGTAACGTTGAGTTTATTATCTGCAGACAACCTGTGAGTCTGTGTTCAAATTAAAGGAAAAATATTAGGAGATGAGAGGCGGACAGAGGAGCTTTGTTGTGTTTGGTTCTTCGTGGGCATATCAGCTTCCTAACACAGCAGATCCCCGCTGCCAACCTTTTTCTGGAGGCAGAGGCTAAGTAAGCCCGCCGTCACTGCCAGCAGTTTTTTGGCAAACGCTTCCTGCCACCTGCTGCTGCTGTCGAAGTGGCATCGCCGCGACCTGGCAGAGCATCTGGCAACCAGAGGGCCCCCGAACATCCCCTGAGGGCCTGGCTCAGTCACCGCCAGCCAGCTTCCATCTCAGACACTGGAGGATTTCAAGGCTGTAATGTAGAACATTAGCTGAGCTTTTAAGAATAGGTATATTTTTCTGTCTGAAGGTTATAAATCCGTGTGGAGACAACTGGAGAAGAAAGAGCGACATCAGTCATCGGTTTTCCAGACTTGAATAATAAAATTAAAGCTACTTGACTGACTGTAAAAGTACAAACTAATGAATAATAATATTCTTTAGCAGTTCACTGGAAAAGTTGTATTGTGTCTGCTCATCTCGGCAGTCTGAGTCTCTGTTTTTTTCTCCAGCTTGTGGAGCATTGATCGGGGCTGCTTGGAGCTTTGGAAGGATGCAGGAATGTCTTGACGTGTCACTGTGAATTACCACGTCCGTGAGTCACTTCTTTACACCGATAAAAGTTGTTACCAAAAAAGGGAAATACTGCACAATTACATGTGGAGATCAGATACTCAGATATTGGCTGTGGGACTACGGATGTTCAGGTTTGTTTACTGATTAGCAGAAACTCCTTGACTTGAGTCTGAAAGTTCTGAGTTAAAGGAACTTTAAGGAGTTTGCACGTTTCAGGCGACACACACACTCATGTCTTGGGCTTAACTGCAGCCTTTTTAAGTGCACGTGCTTGTGGCTCGCGTGCATGTACATGCACAGAAGAGGGGAATAAAACTGCATTTGCAGGCTTGGCATGCATAAGAGGTGATCTATTTGCAAGAATGGCTTCAGATGAAGTAAATTATTGTATTTATAACTTTTGAAGGCAAATCGAAATTAGAAATTGCCATCCTTATATCTTACCAAATTGTCTGAATCTATTGCCCAGGTTTTAATGTTGGCAGCAAGCATAAAACATTTTTTTTTACTCTTATCT
>JAVQJG010005957.1:0-21776 GCA_036024015.1 Craterocephalus amniculus | reverse complement strand
ATCTGCGCGCGCTCGGCCGTTCATTTCTCTCTGGCCGCACATTTCTTTTGCGCGGTGAATGGCTGTTCTTTTTTCCTTTGGTTTTGTTCCAACCCGCACAGTTTTTGTCAACTCAGAGTTTGACGTGATCCCAGACGCGCGCACCGGTGCAGCGGCACAACGCCCACGGTCCCAGTGAGACACTTGGACGAAACAGTTTTGTTGAACATAGCGGCAGATTTAAATGGAGCCTTCCTGGCAAAATCCAGACTATAGCACAGTGTTAATGAGGGAGATGGTTGATATCGAGAAAACACAGCAGAGTCACACCTGCATGTTTCATCTAACTGCAGGAAGAAAAGTGAAGGCAGAAGCACTACTGCACCTCTGTCTTAAATACATACAGTATCGTAAAATAAGAAATATTTAGCTTCTTATAATTTATATAGGCTGAATGTTGTAGCTACTATCTTAACTTTAGTAAGTTTTTATCCAAACAAATCAGAAAAAAACTTGATTCACAAAACTTTTATGTTACTTCCAATGTAAAGATTAATGTTTTTTTAAATATTACACTTTGAGGTACATCCTTTGTTTCCCTCATGGTTCCTTCCTACCTCAGATTGTCTAATAATTCCTCATTAAAAAGACCATCAAGTTTCTCTTCATGTTTTTTGAGAATAGCCTATATGGATGAAAGCTAGGTAATAGCTCGAAGAAAGGTATTGAAAAAAGAACTATGAACTTAATTTTTGAAACTGTGAACTTAGTTTAAAAAAATTTAAATATGAACTAACCCAGTTCATTTTAAAATGAGTGAACTGAACTTTGAACTAGTTCATGTAGAAAATAAACTTTCCCAACACGTCGTTCAACATCATTGTAGCCGAACTGAGGCAAAACGAAAACCTCCCTATATATATAGTCAAAGAGCCTTTCAGTAGCATATATTCTACTAATCACATGCACATGCAAACTATTACAAATAAATTTTTATGGCATTTAGGGGGTTAATTTAAAGGTTTGCTATAAATGTAACTCACAGCAATGAGTAGTGTTATAACTGGCAACCACATGTACGCTTAAATGCATAGCTTTACCTTTTATGAAAGGGTTAAATGTACTGTGCCCTGCCTTCCTTTTTTTCCCTGGCAATCCAAAATTAATTAGCTGCAGATTTCTAAAGGTAGTTGCTCATTATGCAGTCAGCATTTGGGACTCTCTCATAGACACATTCTGTGTAAAGAAGAGCTCAAGAGGTGTAGTTCAGTGTTGGGATTAGCTGAAGATGACGAAGCTTAAAAAATGATTTAATAATACTGCAGGGACGGGGAGATGTAGGCTCAGCAGAAGCACATGGGTGAGGTGAAGTGTTTTAGCTGTGACATGCCTGATGTCTCAGTAGAATAATCAGGTAGAGGAGGCTAAGTATGTGAACAAAGCAGTCTATTTTCCAGCTGCTCATCTCTTGTATGTTTTCTTTTTTTAAAGATCCAGAAGTAATATATTGATTTCTGATCAATGATTTTAGATTTTACATTCTTTTTTACTCCAATTTTACATTCTGTACATTCTGTGGGTAAAAATTGTAGTAAAGATGGCCTACAATTTAAGTAAATGCTTAACCTCTGCTCATTTATTTAACTACTAGGATAGACTGGAGCAGAGTTCCGTTTCTCCGTGGTAGATAAGGTGCATAATGGAACAGCAGACAGTTACATAATTTGATATATAAATCATCATAGCACAGTATTAGTGTAAAATGACAATACACCCAGGAAGATGCATCCCTTAATGCTTTGTCAACATCTCTGTAGCACTATGACACCTTCCTGTTTTAAATTAATCTGTAATGATCATCATTAGCTTATTTTTGCCTTAATCAGATAGGTGGTCATTAAAAAGCCCATCTGATTATTTTTTAACTACATACTAAAACAGTAAAGCCAATCCCACCCAAGGATTCTTATAAGTATATTCTGATTCCGTGGGAAACACCGGAACCATTAAACTAAAGTGAGTTATAAAATCTGAGACATTATAAAAGCCGTATGCAGACCAAATTACTTTAGAGTTGTCCAACAAGCTTATAATTTAATTCCAAAATATTATTCAAGATAATTATATTTACCACAATAATTTATTACTCTCTACCCTTACGTTTGTGTGCGTGTGTGTGTGTCTATGTACATATATGTTTCAGGACTGTGTAATGGGGCTTGGAAAAATCATGCCCAGTACATTCTCCATTCCCCAATCCTCCCATCTTCCTTTCTGTTGTATGACACATTATTATGGGTCTGCTCCTGTCACTTATAGCCACATTTCATTTACTACATTATAACCTGCATTTCCATAGTCCAACCAGTGTACAGTGCTTATAGAGCAGGTTATGCTGTATGTGTTGGAGAGGGGAAAAAAAGGAATGAGGAAACTCAACAGTGACCACAACTTTAATCTCAGCTTAGTTTTCACACACATGGCACACAGCTGTACATATATAAATTTGGCCTCACAGAGATTAAACGGATAAAATAAATGATAAAAGAACAAAAACACAACAGCTCAAAATTACAATGTGTTGTCAGATGACTGTTCGTACTTGAATCTAAAAAAAAAGAAGAACAAAAGACCATTGCAATAACAAACAGATCAGTTAATAATAAGAAGCTGTGTTTGCAACCACAGTAATAATATGTGATCATAATAATACTGTGTGAAAAATCTCAGTACCATAGACAGCAGTTGCCAACTTTACTGATAGTATTGCTTCAGTATCGCATCAGTGCAGGAGATAAGATGATGGTCGCATTACATCTGTTTGCTCCATCTGGGTAGACATGTTTTGTGTTTCCTTTGCAAGCAACAATAGATGCATATATACTTCTCTTACTTTTGGATCTGAGCATCTAGCAAACATGCCAACTCATGTGCATTTTAAACAGGTGGTAGACTTATCACTGAACATCTACATGTATAGTGATGGCGCAAACCCACAGCATAGTATTTTTACTTTAACTCTCTTCAATCTCCAACAAAACTTTATTCAGACAGATTTCAATGGTAGAAATAAAGAGCACTGGCATGTTTTTGACATGTTTTTATTGATCTATTGTTTTGTTTTCAGGTGTTATTACATTATTAAAATTATCAATTGTATTAATTAGTCTTTACCAGACCACTAAATTCACTGATTCCACCCCCCCACACACACACATAAAATCCTAAGTGCTCTTGTGCACAATAAAGTGTTTATACCCCATTATCATCCCTCAACACTTGATTAGTTGTTTTTGTTTGAAATCTACCCAACTGAATCAATTTGACAAGTAAGGGAAAAGTATGGACCTGTTAATGTAAAAGGTCATCCAGTGTTACAAGTATCACATCTTGGAAGTCTAATGCAGTGCCTGTTCAAATACTGTATATAAAGTCAAGTTGTTTTATTGACTTTGATGAAAACCTCCACAGGCTCAATGATATGTGGTAGAAGGAATTCTGAAGGACCTGGGAAAACTTGACTGCTCTATCATGAAAAACTGACTCAAGCTGTGATGCAGGTTTACCTTATTGAATCTACAAATAACTGTTTTCCACAAAGTGCTTTAGATGCTTTATCCAATGCAATGTTAGCAATTTGTTACACTGAGACTATGCAGCATTAGTATATTGAGATATAGTATAATGTTTAAGTTGATTATCAATATTTGTAATTAAGAAAGAAAAGAAAACGACAAAAGTATAGCATTTTTATCATAAAAAACTCTCTTCTTTCTTCAAATGTTTCAAAACAAATCTCACTGACTAAAACTGGCTACAGACTGTTGTGTTGCTAAGCAAAATAGACCCTTTGAGTGAAACCCTATAAGCGCTTTCTTTAAAACAAGCAATAAATACTACCATTTTCCCAAATGGAATAACCAAAGAAGTAGCTTTGGTCACTTCTTTTGGTAAGTATGGCATCCAAAAACCTTACAGTCGTTTTAAAAGAGGCTTCAAGATGTCCCAGAGATGGTAGAAACTGCCAAAGGGTTAACCACTTCTGTATTAGCCAGGCATTTATGGAATATAGCAGAAAAATAAGATGGAGTTTTGCAGGGCTCTGGGAATATGAGGGAAGCAATTCTCTGATCTGATAAGACACAAATTGATCTGTTATCACAGAACTACAAACACTGTGTGGTAAACAAAAACACCTCTCATCATCTGGTCATAGTCCACACAGTTGATGACAGGAGTAGTACAGTTATTTCTAATCATCAGGCACAGGGGCTGATAAAAAATTGAAGGCAGGATAAATTACAGCCAGCGATATGTCCTACAAAAAACAAACAAACCAAAAAAAAAACTGCCTCTGTGGGCAGCATTGCAATGCAAAGATATATCTCAGCATTTTATTTAAATTTTTAGAAGTATAATATTTATATAAAAACAAAAGACGACAAGTAACCAGTATTTTCTGTCTGCAAAGTGCCTTGAGATGGTTTTGTTTTGAACTGGCACTATGCAAATAAAGCTGAATTGAATATTTTGCATTCTATTATTTGTTTCTTTACCACAATCTTTATTTTGATATACCGTATATTAACTGCACTTAATTCTTATTAACGCTGCTCTAACTAGACTGTATGAAAAGAACACTTAGATAGAATTAGCCATATTGCCCAACATGTTGTGACATTCAAGGGTTTTTCCCATCCCTGATGAGCCAGATGTGGCTCATGCTGCAATCAGCATTTGACAGCACCTGCAAAAGAAACAATTAACTAAACAGAACAGTGATGGCGGCGTCACACTGTTAGTGGATAGAACTTCTAAAGTGATATGCAACTCACTTTGCTGTCAAATAAGGAGGGGGAGTTGTGGGAAGGATTGTACTGTGAGTGATTATGGACAGGTCTCTGGGGGCCACTTATCCATTATGGGGGCCACTGCCCCTAGTGGGCAACACTGTTGCCTTCACCTTACAGGCTTTCTCCAGTTCTTTCTTAAGTCCTTGGTATTTCTCTAGTTTCTCATTTTCATTTATTCCTCTGCTTTTATTACTTATAATGCCATCAAGGGGGGTGGCTACTCTGCTGCTAATTCATTATCACAATATCTGGGATGTTGGCCATTACCATTTTGTATCTCTTTATCTCAAAGTCCCTTAGGACTATAGCTCTCTTTCTCCTAAGGAAGTGTTTTTCATTGTAACCGAGGGGTCTCCAGTTCAAATTATGCACAGGTGTTTGCTTTTGCTCAACAAACGGAGACTTCCCAAGAAGTCTTTAACAGGTGGAGTTGCACACAATCTTCCCTACCATCTGACCACAACCCCAAATTTCTAATGTCCTCCAAAAGTATTCATATAAGAATATTTTAAAATGATACATAATGATGAAAAAGTTTCATTGTTAATGTAGATTAATTATGCAAGCTGCTAATGAAAAATGAAATGTGCTTAAAAATTATACTAAAATGCTTTATGCTCATAAGTTCTTAATTAAAGTTTTAATGGATTAGTGAGATTGAAGTGTATAAATGTAAAGGTTTTGTAATCCTTTAAATTGATCTGTTCTGATATATAGGACCTCGTGATTCACAGGATTGATGTGGTATGTTGCTGAAGCAAGCTTGAGACAAATGCCTTGAAGGTTTGGGAATTCTTTGACAGCATGTGTGTGATGAGGATAACTAAAACAGATACGATAAAAACATATACCCATAATGCGAGGGCACCATTTTGTTTGTCCAATTTGAACATAAATGCCTCATTTCCAGTGCTAGTTAATGATCATCATGTTATCTGTTTTTGCAAAATATTTTTCATTTACAATTCATTATAGATTTTTAGGAAACTGTCAGAATCAGGGCAGTGTTTTTTTCCTCTGAATATTTCAATATTCTCTATTAGTAAAATATTCATATCCCATTTAAAAAATTTAATAGGCCCCCCTCCTGCATTGGAGTCTGTCTGAAACCCAAACATAATCAAGAGAAAGTATCAGCTGAATTCAAAACCCTGGATTCAAGACACACACTGATCAGCTCTAACATTATGATCACCAGGATAATATCAAGTAAAAACGGCCCAGTAGCCATCCATCTTGCCCACATCAAGGCATGGACTCAGACCGTCTGAAGTCATGCTGTGGTATCTGGCACCAAGCCATCAGAAGCAGACCTTTTGATTCCTGTAAGTTATGCGATGGAACTTTTGCACATTAGACTCGTTTGTCCAGGACATCCCAGAAATGGAAAGAATTGTGGAGAATTTGAAGGAAAAGCTCCTTGAATTTTTTACTCAAAGCATTCTTTTGTCTATTCTGCAGTGCAGCCGGGGTTATTATCTTTTTCAAAAAATGTCTCTACTATCAGTTACTATTATATACATGTAGGGACTTGTTCAGCAGCAATGTTTCCCAGCAGAACACTGCCTCTATTGGCCTATTGTCTTCTTTTGCGTCCATACTTAAGTGAAACACAGATCCACCCGTCTACAGATATACCACCACCTCCCATTGCTACTCCAGACCTGATATTCCCCTATGGGTGACGCGGAGCTCCTCACACCAATAGATGACCTGCCCCATTACTGATTTTGTTATAGAAGTACAAATTATTTGTCACTGAAAAGCAATTTTTTATTTATTGTACTTTTCACATCTCCTCTTATTTTCTAATTTTATACAGTAATGGTTTCAGATTTTATGCTTGTAACCAAAAATAAATGTTAAAAAATATGTATCCATCATTTTCTTCGTCTTCCTCTTCCACCTTTTTGACTCCGCTCATGACTTGTTACCACACACCATAATTTAAAACAGTGACATTTTACTTACAGTAAAATCAGTTGTCAGAGAAACTGAGGCCAATGTCATTTAGTCCTTTGTTCCATTCACATTCTCGCCACTGTGTTCTTTCTTTCTGGCCATCTACTTTATCTTTGTTCATTCATTCCTTGATGCAAATTCACTGAGCAGTCAGCTGCCATAGAGACCAAAGACATCTCATTTCCTAAGGCCATGCCGTGTCTGAGCCTGGAGGCCCTCCTACTGCTGCCATCTTCTCTTCATTTGTTCTTCTGTCCAATTGCCTCGCAAGCCACAATACACATTGTCAAAAAACACGCGCACACCCACACACATTAATAACAATATACACATGGTAGATTACTTGACACATTGGCATTTCTCTTCCAATCCTTGTCCACCAGGTTTATCCCTCCCACCCCCCACCATCAACCCTGAAGTGGTCATGGATTCATTTGAAATAGGCTGTATTAAACAGTATACAGTACATTTTATTTATTTTTGTCCATATTAATCATGTCTTCATACCATCACCCTTTTTTTTTCTTTTGCCTTACCGCCTTTGTTTATGAGGAGTTGGAATAATTCAATTATCCTCCCTCCTAATAGGAACCGGAAGGGAGAGGTCGTATCCATAGCAACACTGTCATTTTACAAGATGCCATTTTGTGTGCATTCATGTGTGTGGGGAGTCCAGCAGCTGACAGCTGGGGACAAACCAGATCCAACCAGCCATTCAGAGGTTTGAATGTGTGTCGTGTTTGTGCTTAGTTGGTGGTGGCTTTGTTGATTGGTTTTAGATAGAAAATGTAATTTGAATAGAAGGCAAAAGTGCATCTCCATTGAAAGGTTTCCTTCCTGCTCCAACTGAGCAATGACCAATGCTCATTCTGTTTCCTTCAGTTGTGCCACTTGACAGCCAACTTCCTCTCTTAATATACAAAAATACTCTTTCTGCAAATTTGGGAGGGGGGGTCGCCCTGATACCATTATTATTTTCACATCACAGAGCAGTAGTTGGAGCACAACTAAAGAGTGGAACTTCCAGGTTAACAACTTGTAGGATCTTAAAATATTTGAAAATAGGGTGATAATTTCTGAAGTTGCTTTTACATCTTTTTCCTTTGTACTGCCTGAACTTCTGTTTGCATGTTTTAGGTAAACATTTAAGCTGGGAAAGGTTTTTCCCTTTTTTCCCCAATTGCTGGTAACTTTTTCAGTGAAGCGTTCAGAGCCCCGCAAGTTGCTAGTGGACTTTCCTGGTTCGTTTTTCCAAAAGATCAGGAAAGGACTAGGATTAAAAAATGAAAGCCTTCTCAGAGATTAACTTTTACTCTGAAGAGAATGGGTTTAGAAATATGGTCATTTGGTCCAACCAAGGGTTATTCATTCAGGTGCTACAAGGGCAGCAATCCAACAGGTTTTCAATGTATTCCTGCTTTAACACGCCTGAATCAAATTAAGTACATCTACAGTAACAGCCTCTCCACACATTCTAAGGCAGAGTTGTGTAACCTATCGAAGCAGCTACTAGTGGAGAGGCCAGGTACAACCTGAAGCAGTCATTATTACATCAGGGAGAGACTAAGAAATTTCATAACTCCCAGTTAACATAGAGAAGCCATACATTACTAGAACATGTATCTAGACAGCCAAGGTTTGAAAGAGCGACTTTAACAATGAGCTCACAACCCTTAACCATTAAACCACCATGCAGCTGCCTCGGATGTGAAAGGTGTGGACATTTTTTCTCAGCGAAGAAAAAAGAAGACCTCTTAAGGTTTTTCAATAAGTGTTCAGAAAATAAGCAGATGACAAGATATATAGGACATCTTTTAAAAAGTTCTAGGTATTTTATATCATGACTTTTCATCCCAAGTTATTGACTAACTCCTGGAGACATATGATTGTGGAAAAGAATAAGTCATGAAGACAAAAAGCTGATTATTACAATCAACAGCTCTTTTTTCTTTTTCTGCTTAGTGTAGTTTTGTTTATTTAAACCTTTATTATTTGCTCTAGTTTTTCTGTGATATTGCTACTCTACTGGAACTGAGTACAAAGAAAGCACCTGTATCCCTCATCATTCATCCTGTTACTTTAATGATCAGTTGTATTATTAAAAAAGCCAGTGTGTCAGTTCATTTATCAGCCTGTAGAGCTTTCCTCCAGCAATCTACAACCTGACTTATATGTTTTTCATGCCAAGCAGAGGTTTGAATTGTGTAGTTTTTAAATTTCCCCAGAAAGAAATACAAGGATTGTTTTCATTGCTTGGTCACCTTTTGAATTCTTAAATGACACCTTTTTACCTTTTTGGCATTGGTTGACTTTTTATCAGCTTATGGGCTATTTTAGTTTTCATTTTATTTCAGTTTTCATTTTCTTCTCTTAATGAAAATAAAGGAATGAAAAAATGTTGGGGAAAAGGAGGCAGAATATCAGGCATAGCGAAGAGGAACATGGCATCAGAATATTCTTTTGTTCCTCAGTGCCAGGAAAAACAGCAGCTGGAGACATGTTTTTAACTGTTTGTCTGCTCATTCATCCATCTGATATTTTTCCCACTGTTCCTCCATCCTGTTCTTCAGAAGAATTCCCAATAAGGGAATTCCTTCACATTTGACAAAAGCAACTACTTGGACTCAGGTATTACCTTTCTGAGTCTGCTGGTCATATGTCCAGTTAAATTTGCCCTTTTTTAGAGGTCAGAATACATTTTTTAAGCTTTATGACCTTTTTTGGTCAGAATTATAACATGTATGTGCTCTTTTAAAAAAATTCCACGCATCACGGGCATTTCTACAATTATTGGAACTTTTATTGGCTTTTGCCCATGAGATAGTTGCACACATGCCCACACTACCTGCATTAAGGAGCACACAAACCACAAAGTGTCAGGGTCAGGCAGGTGAACGACGAGAGGAGTGAGGAATGCAATTTACTTGACTTTTAGGGCTGTAAATAAGTAGATAAAGAAATGGACAGGAAGAGAGAGATGGAAATGTAGAGATGAAATCTGAGAAAGAGATGCTAAAAGAACAAAAGTAAGATAAGCTTCTGTTGGTTGGAGAAGAAAATTGGGGGAGGGGAAGTTAAGGAGGCTGTAGCTGGGGGAAAGAAGCTGTTTGACTTTTAAATGGTTGATTCCTCATTCCCTTGGTACCCTCCTGTGTGTGGATATCATCTGAAATTTCAGCATCCAGTGGGAATGCACATGTCATGCATATATTATAATTATTACTTGCATGTATGTAGAATTTGAATAAATACTTGGAAGTATGTGAAGAATTGAAAAGAGACTTATGCATTGATGTGAATTTTTGCTTTAGGGTTAGGGAATACGATCTTTTCTATATATCACACCCAGACAGCTATTGGTAAACTTGGATGAATTAAAAAAAGAGCAAAAAAATCTATCCAGTGGGTATGACAAATTTCTCCAAATATTTTGTCAAATCCCAAACTGGTTGGGCCTGATGATTCGCCAGTAATTGGCTGAGTTACTACCTCTTCTTCCTGTTAACTACTTCAGCTGCTCACATCCTATACCATGCACTTACTCCTGTACCTGCGCCTCACGGTCCAAAACATGGCAGGAGAACTAGGATATAGCAGAAATGGCAGAATAGGATTCCAAGCAAGCACACCAAGGGGAATTAAGAGGAAAAGTTTTTTGGCATTAAATAAAAAGCATTTGGACAAGGAGACAGCACATAACCGAATCAACATAAGCATTGTATTTCAGAGATGGCAGAACTTCAGTATGTATAAGTGTGTTGATAATGACATTCATTATCTGTGAATCTAGTCATACCTTTTGCATGTTTTCAGCAACTGGGCTTAAGTTTTTCTGTATGATTAATGTAAGTATCAAAGTATCAGGAAGTATCAGTTTATAAGATCAAAGTGATATGAAATAATATAAAATATATTAGTATTATATAATATATGTGATGGACTGGTGACCTGTCCAGGGTGTACCCTGCTTCTTGCCTGATAATTGCTGGGACCCTGAATTGGATTAGGTGGTACAGTAAATAGATGGATGGATAATATAATATGTATACGTGTGTGTGTGTGTAATTAATATATGTGCTTTATCCAAATATAAGAGAAATAGACCTATTGAGTTTGTTTTATTGTTGCATAGTCTCTATTGTTCCTTTGTTGAGTTCTACTCCTTCCATTCCTTCCTTTGAAAGTGACAAAGTTGTGGGGAAAAAAAATGCGAGTGAGGCGGTTTCATCCAGAAGAGACTAAGCGTTGGATAAATCTCTGTGGACAGATTTCTTCTTTCCCTCCCACAACCAGAAAGGCCCAGAGCCGCACAGGCAGAAAGGACAGTGTTTATAGACAGGAGAAAGCACTTAGTTCCTCCTTCACACCTTTCAGCCATGATGTCTTCTGAGAGTTTTAGAGAGAGTAAGAGAGACAAGGAGAACAAGAGAAAGAAAAGAAAAGAGGAGAATAACAGGGTTAGAGAGGTTGTAAAAGGTAAGTTGCAAAAGGAGCATGGAGGGAGGTGTTACACTCTGGAGATGGAAAAAAAAGACAAAGCAAAAGAAGAGCAGATAGATGGAATAGGTGAAGAGAAAATGAAATGACTGTGACAGGAGACCGGGATTGTCATATGAAGAGACAGAGAGGTGGAAGCAGGAAAGTGCACTGAATTGCAAGAAATCTGCACGTTAACTTTGATCTTATCTTTTAATAAGTTTGATTTAGGGTAGGAATGGGCGATATGGAAAAAATATCAAGATTTCTTTTGTTATAAAATCCTGATTTCGATTTTATTAAAATCTTACATGTTTGAGACCGATTTGAGATTGGTCAGTGCAGCCAGAAAATTTCTGTGTGTAAAAGAATCCCATAGGGCGAAAAAAAGTAAATTCCAAGTCAAGGTCCAAGAAGCTTTCTTAACATATTTTAATATAAGTAATTGCAGTTTTGCTAACATGTAGAAAGAATAAAAACATACTAAAAGGCCGATATGCTTCCTTTTGCACATTAATAGACACGTTTCAAATGTTGTGCAGCGAGACTGTACTCACCATAGATACACTATATGTATATCCATGTGTTTTATGTTTCTATGGTCAGCCGCCACTAGGGGGCAGTGCTGAGCAGTGCATAGTTAACCCTGCGATCCTACGTCGGTTTCAGACGCTCTTGGCGGCGGCAATGCACTGCTATAAAGTGGTTTTAACCACCTAACACAGCCTGAACACTAGCAAAACCTTATTCTTAAAGCTTGTGTAATTTGTACATTGTTTTCCAAGTCTTCGTTCTTCTTCTAGTTTTTTTTTCCTTCCCCTTCTTCTTCTCTTCATCCTTGTGTTCTTTCGGCTCAACAGTCATTTACATAGAACTGCAACTCATTTTGGCGGATCGTCTATGCTTTCTAATCATCCATGATTTAATATTGTCATATCGCACACCCCTAGAGAGAGTAGCCTCTTCCGCCTTTGGTTGGGAGGACAGACCCTGACTGTGCCTATATACCGAACAGCAGCTCAGAGTACCCACCCTTTTTGGAGTCCTTGAAGTGAGTCAGCGGCTGAGGTGAAATAGCTGCGACGACATCCCGATAATTGTTCAAGCAGCAACAGATCATCAGCTGATCTGGATGAACTAGAGAACGTGGAAACTATGCTAGAAACCGGCAGGACATTTACTCCCGTTTATAGCATGTTGCTTTCTAAATGAAGGTGAAAGGGAGGTTCAGTATTCACAGGCTGTCATTTTTGTGGAAGTCATAGAAATGGTATATAACTCAAAGAAATGCAGGAGAAGGTGACTCAAACTGGCCAAACAATAAGGAATGGAAAGTTAAACTTAGAGTGACACCCAGCACTCAGGGTTAGCTTGGGAAAAACAATTCTAACACAAGGATTATTAAACTATTTAGAAATAAACTAATCAGGATTAATGATCTGTTTCGAGTCTATGTGCGCTTCATAACAGCATACATAAGTATTATATATTGATAAATATCCTGTTAAAAATGAGAATTCTGTGATCTGTATGTGATTAGTGGCGATTAGATATTGCTAAAAACTAACAGCCTGAGTTTCCATCCATTCCAACTTTCACTTCTGTATGAATGAATAGTGTAAGTAATATGTGTTCTTTATTAAGATTAGGTCATTTAGCCATCGCCAAATGATCGCCAGCGGTGCAGTCAAAATATACATTTAAAATTATATATAGTTTTTTTGAAAAAGATAATTATCAATAATTATCTATGTGGATAAATATCATTTTGTAAAATCTATTCATTTATTTATTTTTAGCGACATGCTTTCTTTCTATAATGTCCAAGCCTTACAACAAATCACACACTTTGTTGGATGATATATCTACCAATGGGCAGTGCAGAATTCAGAGTTTACCACGAGGTTCCAATGTCAATCTCAGACAAATATGGTGACGGTGTAGGTAATTTACATTCACATTCAGAGACATCAAAAGGTGCATCGTGGTGGTATGTATGAAGGGGGTAAATTCATTGCAGGTAGCTGCTTCTTCTGCTTTGTTCTATTCGTGGTTTGCATATCAGCTATACCAATCATACTACTAATACTATGGGTGCTGTTGGTTGGAAACCTGGATCAGACATTGTGTAGCATGAAATCGAATCTCTTTCCATGCGATTTACTAATTGCATTTAAAATTTCTATTTTAAATCAAGTGTTCAGCCCTGCTGCACAGCACATCGTTATTAGAACTTCTAATGAAACCCAATGTTGTGACAAGGATACGTTGTGTGACATTGCAGGATAAACAGTCCAATAAATAATCAATAACAAGTCAGTAAATACAAAATTAAATAGTGAAAGTATATTAAAAAAGTAATCTAAGAATGGAAAATAATGTACTGCAGAATGTATTTTGTATCTGTAAGTATTGACCCTGTCACTCAGGTCACGTGTTACTGGATCATATCAGTCAAGCTTGAGCGCTTTTATACTTCATGCAAGTCAGTTTAAAATACCTTTCATGCACAGGTGGCAGTTACTGAGTTTCCCTCTTATGTGAGGATTAAAAGCAACATGACCAAATCGTACTCTGAGTGTGTGTGGAAAGGGGGGCTCGGGGAGGGTTAGATGTTGGGTTATACAGATTATGGCGAGCTCAGACAGGTATGTTCATGTGTGCACCTGACTCCTCATGTATGTGTGTTTGCATTGGTATTGGAAGAGGAGAGAGTCGTACCTGACAGAGCAAAATCCTCACAGCCCATAAGTCAGCACTGCTGTGACATAGACCTGTCAGCGCACAGACACTAAGGCGAAGGGATGAGGGGGCTGATGGAAAGAGAGGAGGGGGGCACAGTTTGGCAGGGTGAGGGAGTTTAAGAGGGGAGAAAGGGCTGTCTGCTCAAGGCACGAGGTGAGGAGAGGAGGAGGAATAGTTGTTGATGAAGGAAGGTGTGTGTGTTCCAATTGTTTTTTTTGGGATCTTTACTCATCTCAAAAAAGACTCTGACGAGCAACACAGCCCATAGCCATAAAAAAGGTCCAGCATGGTGCTGGGTTTCCGGTGTGTGGGGGTCAATGATGGGAGAAAAAATAGCAGGATACAAGCCTGCAAAAAAACAAAGTTCAAAAAGTCGACCACTACTGTACAGGAACTCTTTCTCGCAACCAAACTATTTCCCTCTGTTGTTGTCAGTGACACTTTTGTGTATTTTATTTCAACTTGTCTGCACTGCAGGTTACCAAAGTGTAACGGCAAGTATATTTGTGCATCAATTTCATGTACAACGTAATTAAAGTGCTTTACATAAAACATTAAAAACATTACAGCTGGGTGTGGGAAAAGCATCAAAAAGTACATTAAAAACTAAACTTTTAAAAGTAATGAAATAGATAAAGTGGAAAAAATAGGGATATTGGGCTGCTGGAAAATATCAGCCTAAAATGCACCAAAAGTACATTTTTGGTTTTCGGCCGAAAGACTTATCACTGAAGCCAGCATGTCTGAACTGTGGACGTATTTCAGTATATCTGAGAAAGACCCACGGATAGCGCTTAAAAAAAGCAATCTATGCCCTAGAGTTTACCATCCAAAGACGGCCCTGATCTGGAATTAATCTGGAAAAGAAACAACAATAAGGTGCTTTTTATGCTGGAGTATAAACGCACACTCCCTCTATGTCAGTTCTTCGGGGCCGACCTCACACGGATGCCACAGGAGTATTGACTGGCCTTTACGGCCAGTCAGCCTACATTTGATGCAGATCATCTGCACTTCATCGCAACTGTATTTGTTTTAAAGTTCATTACTTGAATGTGGGAATAAAACAGTGCACACAATGGCTGCGATGGGTGTGGAGAACCTGCTTGGAGATGGAAACGCATCGAGTGTAGAAAAAGGGCCTTGTCTCTGCGTCAGATGAGGGGAATGCACTCTATGTTCAATCAGACCCTGCAAGACCAACTGACGAAATAGGAAAAGCATTCTGTACTGTATAGTAAATAACAATACCAATATCCCTAACTTATTGTGAACGGTTTAGTTTTTAACCCTGATTTAAAACTGCTGAGTTTAAGCAGACCTGCAGGTTTCTGGAGCCTTAAAACTAATCGCTGCCTCTCTTTGTTTACTTCTGACTCTGGGAACTGAAAGTATACCTGAGGGATCTGGTTGGTTCATAACGAACCAGAAGGTCCTGGATATATTTTGTCCCTAAACCATTCAGTGTCTTGTAAACTAACAGCAGGATTTTAAAGTCAGTTCTGTGACAAACAGGAAGCCGGTGTAAAGATCTGAGGACTGGGGTTATATGATCCACTTTCCTGGTCTTAGTGAGGACTCGAGCAGCAGCATTTTGGACTAACTGCAGCTGTCTGATAGACTTTTTAGGGAGACCTGTAACCCTGCGTTCACACCAAACACTTCCATTCGCGTTCGAGCCTGTATTTCAACACGCGAACACTGGATGTTTACTCGCTTAATTTGGGAGAATTATTCGCGTAAATGAAGCGTTTTATTCGCGCGAAGGGAGCATATTTATTCGCTTCATTCGCCCGTCAAAAACAACTTTTTGGAGTGGGAAAGCTTGCTTGTCACTTCAGTCAACAAAGAACTTGGATGAGCGTGGTTATCGTGAGAGTTACAGCATTTTACCTGCTTTGGAAGCCGGAAACAGGCGTCGGCGTGTTTTGGTCCATCAGATACTAGAGACGCTCGGAGATGGATGCATTTCACCATCCAGGAGTTAGCTAGGCTACGTCTGGATGACGTCCGCTTCCAGGGCTATTTCAGAGTTTCCTCCAAGCCAGCTCCTTCTTGTTCCTGTTTTTATGGGAAATATCCGTGGTGTCACACAGACACGGATGCCCACACAGCGCGACTATTGATTTTCCCGACTGTTCGCGCATCAAAATCCGCTCGAGTTAAATTTTTTGAACTCGAGAGAACAGGTGAAAATCGCTCAATTCGCGCGAGAAGGACGCTCTATTCCCGCGAATTGGACGCGCGATTGGGGCTTTCAAAGAGGCGGTGAAGGGTCCACCGGCAGCAGCCTTTGTATCAGGCTACATGGTGCGCGCGTTCGGACGCAGTTGCCCCACCGCCGTGACGTTTGCAGCCGATGAATCTTAACTTGGAAGCGTGCAGACCCTGAAGTGAGACTCAGCTGATGTCATGTTGGAGATTTTTTGAGTTTGAGATTCTCTGTGAACCCTGGAGATGGTTGTTAGTTAAAATCCCAGTAAACCAGCAGTTTCTGAAATCCTCCGAATTGCCAGGTTTGGAAAACTGACCACTGACCCCAACGTCAGAATGAAAATACTGCTGCCAGAGGATTAGAGGAATTGGTCATTACTATTTGGGTGACAAAAACACATTGGTTTGGAAATGTTAATCGGCTTGCACAAAGACCTGATGTGAGGGTTCCAGCACTCTTTAATCAGAGTCGTTGTGCTGGAAAGTCCTTCTTTCAGTTGATCTTTTCCCCCTAATTTGCCCCCTTCTGACTCTGAGGGTCTCTTAATAAGGCTTGACTGGCAGGAAATGTTCTCTGGCTTAATCTCCAACCAATCCAGGCGACTCAATCACAGACGTAGTGGAAGTATTCTCGGGTAGATTGACGTGATGGGATGACAAAATGAAGGAAATGCAGTCAGATGCTGTCCTTTTTATAATCTGCACTTCAAATTCTGTCATTTGGAGTAAACATACGACTTTTATCTCAGTCTGAGTACATGCACGGCCTTCACATTCGCTCCAGTTGAAGAGTGTTTTTTATTTGATCTTTAATCCTGCTTTCAGAGATGAAAGGGGAGCCATGCGTGTGGGTAACCTATACAGAGTGAAATGTGAAATGAACTGACCTTAAACTATAATATTTCCCAGTGTTAAGTGTTCATACTTGTCATGTTTAATTTCACAGCTCCTGCGCTTTGTGAAATGTTTCTCGTCACAGTGAAAATCCAGCTCATCAGGCATGTTTTATATCTGCTGTTGTAGCTAAAATGATTATATCTCAATAGAAAACATAATAAATTCATAATTATCTCTTTGTTACTTTTTATATTTCAGACTGGGATGTGTGGTAAAAAACCTTACTGTATATAGGGGGTAGTTTATGGTTTAATTCTTAGGCCGAGCCTTAATGAATCATGTTGACTGATAGGTTGGCCCAATAGGAATCACTTTTTTTTAACCTTTTCCTCTGCAGATTCCTAAATTCTGAGCTAACCGAGCAGATATCTTCCGTTATTTCTTCTGAAACCACCAAATAAATTTCCCAAATAAGGGTCTCAGTCCTATATTAGTGATTAATATGGTGGCGAGCAGGTTTCAAATTACTTTGGGGCTTTTGGGGTGTTAAGTGTCCATGAAGTAAAAAATAAAGTAACAGGGAGTTTACAATAGAAAGATACAAGATTTGGAAGAAAACAGCATGTGGCAATTAACTCTTTACATCAATGTATTCTGCTGATAGGGAACTCCTTAGGAACTAATCAGGAACTAATGGGTTGTTAACTACTATAAGGTACACAAAACCAGTGCTAATGGCTGTTACTCAAATAGTACCTGACCATTACCTACTGTTTTTGGGTATCTTACAGTCAAATATAACGAGTATTTGCTGAACTACCCATCAGTTCCCTCGTAGCCAAGCACATTACAGAAATGCGTACCTTATTATAAAGTGTTATGAATGAGACAATTTGCTAAAAAGGATTCGATCAACATGACCAAATGACCTACATATGTTGATATGAGCTAAGCTTCACATTGGTAATTATGTGTGTTATGTAGGAAAGTTATAAATGGGTTCCAGCTCTCTTCAGAGACTGACACATGCTCCTTCTTCTCAGTGTCTTTTTTTTCCTTTTATATATTCAGAATTAAATGGATCCAGTGAGACATGTGACATAAGGTCCTATAATTTCCAGTTTTTGGGGGACTTTTATTTCTTACTAAATGTTAAAATTGCTTAATTTACATTCACATCAAGTCAAATCGTCGACATTTTGATTCTTAGACAAGTTTAATTCTTAGTGGAAGGGAAAAATGTAGAATCCAGAGTTTATAAATCAGAACAAGTGGTGAAAGATTCGTTCCGAGTTCATAAGTTAAAAACAACCTCAGAAGCAGCCGGTTGATGCTTCCTGTCAGCGTTTCTTTGTCACTCTGAGAGAAAAGATCCTAAAACAAGAGTTACAGGATGGAGGCGCTGCGCTGCTCATGGATAGTGGAAAAAAGGTTGGCCATTAAGTGTAGGGATGCTAGATCAACTCCTGCGCTACAAAGTGATGACAAACATGCTCCAGATATTTCTCTGTTCCTCTGTTAGCAGTCAACTTCTCACTCTCCGAAGGGAAAACACATCCAGAACAGATAAAATACGTTTTTTGCTGTTCAGCTATTTGCGGTTCAAATCCTGCTCAAACCGTTGTCTTTGGGCAAGACACCTTACCCTCCTCCAGTGTGGGCAATGCAGGTATAAAAACTCCGTTGGAAGTTGTTTTGGACTAAAGTGTCCGCTAAAAGACTAAAATGTAACCGCTGCTAAAAGATTACAAAGAGTTTGAGCTTTTTTACTTTAATTATCTGGTATTTATACACGACCCAAACATAACTTCACTTTTATTTCCGTCTTTTCTGCATCCCACTGTGTTCAGAGATGAAGTTGTAATTCACTCTTACCTGAAGACCATTGTTGTCACGGTTACAGAAGTAAAATAAACCCCCAATTTTGATATGTAGTGTTTTTATTTGCGCATCTATGAATGTATGTTGCAGTAGATATTACTCCAGGCTCCTGCAGCACGCCTGGCTTCTCCGCCCGCTGTGCCGGCCCCCGAGGGCGCTCGGTGTGAAAGTGATTGGCTTTTTTTAAACCCTGTGGCTCTGGAAGAATCAATATATGCACCATAACAGCAGCTGTCAAGCATTTTGTGCAGAGTCTGTGTCTGTATGTCCCCTGAGAACATTTGTTGTGGCATCTGAATCTGCGGCAGTTTGTGTGCAGCATCCATCTTTATGTCGCTGTCATTACCTGCAGAATGACGCGCTGATGGAATTACCCGTTTTCTCTCCTGCTTTTGTGTGAAAATGCATCTTTTACTCAACTTTGCTGTTAGATCTGCACTTCTGTCATAGTCTATGTTAATGTTATGTATACACTGTGGTGTTGACCCGGTATGAAACAAAACCTGACCATCTTCAGTCTTCATTTTTAAAATTTTTTAATAACATTCGTGAAAGAACACATTATATAGTTTACAGTTGTTTATATTGACTTAGATGTGAGTTGTTTCTTTGCTTTTTCATTAAACTAGTTAATCTAGAAGTTAATCTCTTAATCAGCAATACCTCCTTGAATTTTTAATCAGTTCAGATTTATTTGTATGCTGAAAGGTCTCACAAGAAAATCAAGTCACACCAGTTTATTGTGATCCAATTAAAACAAATTTGCACTAGTTCAGTAAATCCTAACTGCTCATAGCAGCCAATTCATGAAAATAATAGTGACGGAGGAATCAATATTTAGTATTGGGAGAATGATTGGGTCATTTTCTGTGAGTCATTAGTGACTGATTGCTTCGTTAGGTGCAAAATTCAATATTGACTTTTAAAGTAATGAGTTGCAAATTTCAAAAGTTCAGTATTTTTACACTTAAATCAAACAAGCTGCTGTTTGACAGCAGCACTTAACATGTAAATGTCATTTTAAACATTAATGCTATAAATTCCGATGTTTGTCACAAAGAAGGATCAAAATTTCAAGATTAATGTGTGAAGGTTTCTTCTTTCTAAACTGTGAGGAAAAGATCTGTTCGTGAATTACATGGAAAATGTAGAAATAGAATCCTACCTGTGTTGTGAGGGAAATTTAGTTATTTGATGACTTTTTAAAACTGAAAACCATAATAATGAATGAACTCGCCCAACGCTAATATTAACATTATTTACTTGATGTAGAAAAAAGTTAGACAAATGACTAGAATGTGTGTTCTGACTCCAACATTGCATTTGTTCCTGCAGAAGTAATTCTGGATTAATGTGCTGTGAGGAACTGAAACAATCCTACATGGTTGAAATTTAGTTTCTGAAAGCCAAATTAACCTCTAATCTCACAAATGAAAATTTGGAATTGCAAATGTCCTGATTATTTTTTAAGCCTTAAAAAAAGAACATTTCCTCAAGAATTGACCTTTAGGAATAAAGAAATAAAATTTCTAAGATAAGCTTTAGAAATAATGAGTCTCATGTTTTGCCCTGAGATGCATTTAAGTGCATTACATTAATTGGAATTTTTTCCCAAATATTCATTTCAGGCTAATTCCTTTCAATCATTCAATCTTTAATTCAAATTGTTGTCCATTAAATGATAAATGTTGGTGTTAAAGACAAGTAATCTAAATCCCGTCTCGGTAGAATATTTCCTTTTATTAAATAATCTTCTTCATGCAGATGTGATGTTCTACTGATGAATTCAGCGTCATGTAACTGATAAAGTTGTGTGGAGTGTGTGCAGCTCATGACAATGACTGATTGCAGCAATAAAGAACCAGGCAACAGGTCACTACATCCTTAACGGGAAAGGAGACGAGATCAAGTCCCGAAGCTTTATTGATCTGGGCGTGGAGTGGCACTACATCATCGAGGGAGACGTGGAGACGCTGCAGACGGACGGACCCCTGCATGACCCGGTGGTGGTTCTGGTAATAACATCTTTCTTCACTATGAACCTAAAATAAGCATCATGCATGTTTAAAGAGGCAGGCGAGCCATTTCTACCACTGGACGGCAGGTGTTTTGTAAGGCTGCAATCCTAAAATCTGTTTAAAAGATACATTTAGCCTGCACATGATAATTCTAGTATAGAAAGATGGTGAAATACCAGAGCAGAGAATTGATTAATGATTAAAAACTGACAAAAATACAGTGAACACATCCTGTATAACTGCTGAGATGAGAGAGGATGAGATGACAGTAGCAGCTGTGTCGCCATGTTTTCATCATCAGGATATTTCCTGTGGTGCTCAACTTCAATATTAATGAAAAAAAATCAAATATTTATGGCAAAGAAAGATGGGAATTTCAGGATTTATTGGTTGATTGGTAAAAACTCAGCAGGATGAATTTATAGGGGCCGACATCTGAGGCTCATCCATCAGCTGAAGGTTTATTATCTCCCATCTTCCAACGTGTGAGGGAGGGAATGTTGTGTCAGGAGACTAAACTTCTTTACATTTTTAATCTACATTCAACATTTTTTTAAATGACTAAAAGCAGATGACATATTTAGCTTGTATAAAAGTTGGTTTACAACTTTTACAATTTAAATATTCAAACTTTTCATAGTAATTTCGTGAAACAATAATGGATTTTTGAATATATATATTTTTTAAAAAATGTATACACTGACACAAAGCGAGAGAAAATGATGTAAAGCTTGGGACTGTAGTTTCGCTGGGATGGGGGCGGATGTAGGTGGGGGGTCCCTGGTGGCGTCGGGTCTCCGGTTGTCCCCTG
>JAVQJG010005938.1:0-10051 GCA_036024015.1 Craterocephalus amniculus | reverse complement strand
CCAAGAGAGGTGACGTTCCACGTCCCAAGAGCCAGCCTCTGCAGCCGCGGATCGGACCGCCAGGGTCCCCGCCTTTGGCTGCCGCCCAACTCACACGGCACCCGACCCCTACGGCCCCTATGGTTAAGTTTTAAAGCCTTAAAGCATTAAAGCCTTACTTGATTACGCTTACTGAAACATCCTGTTTACTCCCTCCTTCACCAGGTGACTCTTGCTCTAAAATGGCATCTTTAAATGACTTGTTTTGTCTATCTCAAATGTAGCAATTAATTTACTGCATTATTACATTGAGTCAAAATGCAATTTCACTCTGGCATGAATTATGTTTTATCCCAGGCAGTAAACAATTCATGTTGTTTACAGCCTGAAAGGACATCAAACAATAGAAAGTAAAAACACTGAGACTCAAAAGCAGGTAAGTAAATTGTACAATTTGTCTGAACATAAAGCTGCACTGTGACTTACGGCAACATCACCTAAAACTGTCCTCCTTCATAGGTAAGGAGGAGAATTATTCACTTTAAGTAGAATTTATCTTGTGAAAGAAATAAAATTAGTATCACTTTTGCATTTCATGTAGCTGAGAGACTGAATATTAAAAGATTTCATTAACCAGCATGGTATGTGATGCTGTGCATCATCACATCCTTGTAAGAAACCATTTTCTTAATGTGTTTCAGACACCATGGAGGAGCCCCTCCCAGATGACTTTGAAGATGTGATTGATTTCATCAAAGTAACGATCAGTAGAATACGTCGATCCTCCTCATCTGCTGGGTCTTCATCTGTTTCGTCCTCCACCCCCTCACTAGATCAAGAAAAGTTAAGCAGTGGGACTCGACACAGAAGGGAGAGGAAGAAGGGCGCAACAACGGAAAATGGCAAAGGAGGAAGAAGCGGCGCTAGAGTCGGGGAGATGAACAAGAAAACCAGAGGAGGAGGTGGTAAACGAGGACAGGACTGTGTGCTCAAACAGATCCACCTGAACGTGTCCGATCTTGGTCTTGGGCACCGCTCCAGTGAGGAAATGATATTTAGATACTGCTCGGGACCCTGCAGGAAACCTGAAAGCAACTATGATAAAATTCTCTTTAACCTTGTTCACAACAAAAAACTTCCCTCCAAAGACATCTCGCTGCGGGCTTGCTGTCGGCCAGTAGCATTTGACGATGACCTCTCCTTTCTGGATGACAGCCTTGTATACCACACTGTGAAGAAGCACTCTGCCAGGAAGTGTGGCTGTGTGTAAGGTGGAACAACTGGTGCAGTCTTCATGCCAGTGAAGAGATAATTAAAGTGAACGGGCGGCATCACTCAAGTTTATACCACAAAACCTACTAATGATCATTTTGTTTCTTCCACCTCATCTCCAGGAAGAGATCATTCATTTCTTTTACTGTCAGAAACTTAAATTAATCTGGCTATTCAGCCCAACAGATATGCAAACTCAGAAACTCTGTCCGCTGTAAACAACATTGAAAAGGTTATTGATGCATAAAATGTATTTATGTAGTGTAAAATTGATTAACTTATTGATATTTATTTGACTTTTCTAAATTGAATAAAAGTTATTTATTGCTGGGATGTTGCATTATTGAGTGTGCTATAGGTTTTATGTGAAAGACACTTTGCAAACTAGGGTGGGAATTCAGTTTCTAAACATAGAACATGATGGAAGCATCATGAACAGAGTAAAAAAAACTGTCTACAGGCAGCTCTATTGTGCTTTTGGATCAAATGTTTCCAGGGACCCCATGAGAGTAACTGGAGTTCTCAAACAACAAAAACACCCTCTGGGTCCTTTCTTTGTTTGCTTATTAGCATTGACGCTGCTAATTGAGATGCTGAAGTGGCATGCTAATTGGTCGGCAGCTGGTTGACTTGTTCATTGTGTTTGCGGTGTACTAGTTAGAAGAAAAAAAATCTCATCAAATCACATGTCCTGAATTAAAAGAAAAAAATAAAGTCCATGCAAAGCAACCAGCAGTTATAAGAATGATATAAAAGTCCCTCTGGTACAGCTGCATCTGTATCAATACCAACAAAATCAAAACAAGCTTTTTCATGGTTTTCACTAGCGTACTGTAAGTCCCGAGGACGACATTTTTCTTTTTAATGGCAAACACACAAAGAGAAAAACAACCCCATCTGTGATTTTGCCTTTTGTATTCATTTATGATCTGATAATCATCAAATGCCAAACGGAACTGATGGCACAAATTGAGAAGGAGCCCAGCATTGCCTGTTTGCATGGGATGAAAAACAGGAGAATATGTGCCCATAAAGCATAAATGCTGTTTTTAGTCAAGCGCTCAATCAGGATTCTCTGAAACTGAATTTGTAAAAACAATGTGTCCAATGTTTTAGAGTTATCTTATGGTTTTGGTTTTCTTTTATCAACAGTGTGATTAAAAAACATGTTTAAAGCATTTTGTGCTTGCAGCTAGTTCAATGTCTGCGCATAACATTGGAAAAAATCTTCTGTATGAAAATAAAATTACAATCGAATTATTATGCAATGTAAAATTGTTTTGTTATTGTTGAAGAATTTAGAAAAAATGTTAAATCAAAGCCTCAGAAAACCTGTTTTTTAATGTTTGATCAGACTTCTTTCTAATAACCTTTCAGCAAGCGAGTGATGAGTCTTATCTATTTTTTTGTGTAAAATAACAGATTATTTAGACCTATGAACAACTTAGAAAAACACTTAATAAGATGAACAGATTGATGATGATATCAAATGAGCAGAAGTGTTAAAGATAGAACAGACTTTATAATTCATACCTAAAGTATGATACCTACACCAAGTAGGTGAATAAAAAGAAGGTGAGGCTGATTGTGAGCGGTGAAAGAAAGATGGATCAAAGGGGAGAGTACAGGAAGATCTTATAGCATAAAGAAAACAACTATGAATGAGTGATTAGGTTAGGGCTGATGTTCGAAGAGAAAGGGAGGACAATAAGGAGACAGCGTGGTTAAAAGGTGGGAAATATCCCGAGATGACAATGAGGACAAAGATGGAGGAACTGGAGAACGCGAGAAGAGAAGCGGAGTCTTGGTTAACTAATGTGTGTGGTCGACATGCGATCCTGTCCTGCTCTCTCACGTTTCACTCTGCTGTCTCTACAACTGTGAGATAAATACAACCTGGCACAGAGATAAACAGAGTTAAGCAAACACTTCTCTCCTTGTAACTTCTCTATCCCACATCAGCATCGTCAGCTTCCTGTGATTCTGTGTGATTTGTTTTACATAAAGAGATCAATTTGCTCAGAGCTGGGACTGATGCAGTCTGACACTTGGGATTTCAGCAGCAGCTTTCTCTGCTCTTTCAGCATTAGCTTCAAACATCAGGAAAAACCAAGCCATGCATAAAGGTGATTTCAGAAAACAAATGAGGCATTGCATGAATTTGACTTTGCTATTTGGTTTGAAAAGGACTGAGTCAGCACTTTCAACAGAAAGAACCCCTTCTTACCCTTTAACTCATTAGTTTTTAAGCCACAGATACACGTGTTGCCCTCCAAAATAAAGATCTACAAACTTAATGTGTGAATATTTTATATAAACATAACCACTTCATAAAATGATCTTTTATGAAATATTTGGGCATATTTAAAAGATTGAATGGGCTAACTCACTGGTGCCATTTTACAGGATGGAAGTAATAATATTGTCAGCTATATTGTGAAAAACAGAGGAAACCATTAGAGTCGACTGACAGCCAAAAGATAGAGCCATGTTGAGATGAGTCTTTGGCTCTTTTGTTCATGGTGACAGATGAGCTTGTAATGACGGATAATGTTCTCTTGCGATGTAATACGACACAAGTGTTAGTGGTTTGGGGGGCGTGCCCCAAACAGGTGCTAAAAACCAGCAGAACGACACCTGTTGACACCTTGATGATTATTAAGAACAGTTTAATGTGTTTTTACTTAAATAGGAAAGTTATGAATATGTTGTTTGTTTTACCTTTGGGGCATCTTTGCAAATAGACATTAAATGTGTTTGTCTAAGCTTTCAGATATGAAAGGTCCCTGCACTGTCACAGCTGTTTGAACAAACTTGATTTTCCCTCACTATCTTCACACAGGTCCTGAAATTTTTGGGAAATGTTCTAAAAAAATGGAACCATAAGAACGTAGGGTTCATCCAGCCCACAGGTTTAGTATCTAAAAACATTGTGAAAGGTTCACACACCTCTGTGTTCTCAGTGTGAAGTTGTATCAAGACAACAATGGATTAAAAAAAGAAAATTAAAGAAGAAAAATGTGGCTTAAAATAAGAGAAACCTGTTTGTAATTTATTCATGTAAAAAAATATTTTTCAGAGTTGTTTGAGTTCCTTAAACACATTTCAGCCACATTCACTTTGTCAGCTTAGGATTTATAGCTTAGAAATGAGCATTAAAACACCAATATAAATGTGTTATATTAATCTTTATCAAACAATAGCCTCATATGGATAATTGTCTAATAGTTCTTCCACATGTCTAAGTGGAAGAAATACTTTATGTTTCACTTTCTGTGAGTAAACATAGTAACAGAACAATGCAGGATCCAGGCTGGTGATGGTTTCAAGATTTACACTGTAAGATTTTTTCCACGGTAGCTCCAACTGTCATCAATTTGGACCAAATTAAATGAGCAGCTTGTTTACAAGAGGAAACAATTGTGGGCAGCCAACTGGCGTGGGAAACGATAAAAATGATAACCTAAATATGATCATAATGCCTAACACGATAAATACAAGAGGCTCTCTGTGCCAAAGCTACAGCATAGACTCTGTCAGTATGAGTCAGGCTACATATGAGACAGTGGCAGAGACAACCACAGAGGGTGAACTGGGAGTCATCATAGATGAGGACATCTCAGACTTATGACAAAAAACAAAATATCACTGCTGTCTCGCCCTGCTTTTCAGATCAAAAGGAGATCGAGGATCTGACGTCTTGAGAATCACAACCGATAAAATGAGTCATCTAATCAGAACGTCTCCCTCCGATAAAGGATCTGGGTGTCAATGTTCTACAGAAAAGACAGACAATTAAAGAATGCAAAAAAATGTCATCTTTATTTCTGTGATTGGCACCAGAAAGAGGCTTCAGAGATCAGTGGGGTGATTAAAGAAACAAAGCCCTGCTGTCACTGAGTGCAACACAGAGCAGAGACAGGGGGATTACCTTGCCCAGTGTACATCCATCACCACACCTCCAGTCTGGACCACCAACTGCACACCCCTCAACTCATATAACCACACACACGCACACACACTCAAACATACAATGACAGGAGTCATAAGTCACTGCAGTAGTGAACAGGCACTGGTTCAGTCACGGGGGAAAGGGAGATGAGCAAGAGTCAGCCCCATCAACTTTGATGTGCAGTGTGACAAAAAAGAAATCCTGAGAGAATGTTTAGCTTTGCATGGCTTGCAGCTTCGCAGAGAGCAGGATGCAGTGGTAAAAGAAAGGCAGAGAAATATAAAGGAGCATCTGGGATTTTTCTACAGACCATGAAGATGTGAGATCATGGGAACTTTTTGATCTGATTTAATTACCAGTGCTGGGCTAAGTCACATGACTTTGGCTGTAATATTTCAAAGCATGACTTGTGGAAGGAGGAGTGTGTGTAACATTATCACCTGTTGTTGTGGGACACGTATGAGATGCTTAAAATATTCATGTGAAATGGGAGAATGTGTGCAGCTTTCTGTCTCACATGTGAAGTGTTTGTGTGTATGTGTGTGTGTTTTATAGCAGCAAAAGTAAATCTCTATGCATGTTATAGGGAATAATTTCCTTCTGTTAAAATATGCTTTTATTTATCTTGTAAAGAAAATGGATGATTTTCAATCTTGTTTTAAAAACAGCTCATAACCTTTTTCTAAATTAAAGAAAAAAAAACATGAATACACTCATATGTATATGAATATTTTTGTACACACACGTCACACTTGCTGGGTGAGCTAGTTACTTGGACTCACGCCTGCTGACCTGCTGACCTGTGGACAATCAGAGGAAGCCAGAGAACTGGAGAACACAGCAACCCTGCTTAATAAATAACAACATTTCAGAAAAGCGCATCAGAATATCATAAAGCATTTCATATAACACCCATTGCTAACACACTAAATTCAAATTCATTTATTTATGAAGCACCTGACAGGCCTATGCGACTCAAAGTGCTTTACATATCAATAACAATGCATGCGTAAAAGAATTAACAGCTTTCACACAATAAATATAAGAACACAAAAATCATAATTACTGTCTTACCTTTGTTTTGTTGTTTTCTGACAGGCATTGGTTTCTGCTTTCTTATTCAGATTTGTTTTTTGTTTTCTTTTTGCATGTGCTCTAAATTGTAATTCTGCTTTATGGTATTGTTGCTTTTGGTTTTTTTGAACGACCAAAGAGGCACTACCAGCTCAGAAAAGTGAGCATAAGTGCCCGAAGACTTCCACCGTTTAACCTTTGCTCTTCTATTTTCCCAGAAGTGCACTTGAGAGTTGACGTTTGCATCTTTTGAATGAAAATTCTCACATAGAGGAGGTAAAGCCTAAGATTCAGGCTGACGACGTCATGCTCTGTCTGCTTCTGTGTGTGTCAGGATGTGAGGAAAAGAAAAATATGTACAGCAACAGTGAAACTCCGCACCGTCAGGGTGGAAACTGTCCACTTTAATGTGACACACGACATCGAGCAGAGAGGCAGCTGCTGGCATGACTGATGCTGACTGACACCTCTACACACACAAAGATGACACATTTGACTTCCTTTTGGCAAGACTCTGAAAATGTTAAGTCTTAACTTTAAACGTTCATTAATGTGTACAAAAAGGAAAAGTTAAGAACAATCCTGCACTCCTCAACCTGTTTTACTGTACATGCTCATATTTAGCAGCTTTACACATGGGAAGGATTTCAAACCCCAAAAATTCTTGCAAAAATTGGAGTTCACCGTTTTACAACAGAGCTTACCATTTTATTTGACAGTGAGGTCCTGTCATGATGCCTCCAATCGACAATGTGCCCTGGCTACTTGTCCACAAAGAGATCTCTTTGGCTGACTGGTCAGTGTGTATGACCCCAGCCTGGGCCCTCTTTAGTACTGCTGCATTCATAAACTGTTTTATGTCCACATTTTGGATTTCCACAAAATATAAGTTTGACAGAAACTGACAAATGCCAAGAAGCAACCTTAGTTTTATGAAAATTAGTTTATGCTTGCTTACTGACAGACACAAACATCCTCCAGGGTTGAAATTAGTTTAACAATAATTCTGCATTAGAATGTGTCAAACACAATTTTCTGGCTGTTGAGGCAGCCTGAGAAATGTGCTGAACACTCTGAGCTGTGGCTCACTCTTGTAGCTGGTGTAATGTTGATTGTTGATCCAGAAATCATCAGCTGATTTGTGAAATTAGGTATTATATTAGTGACGATTTTACAGAGCAGCTATTGTCTGTTCATCATCTGAAATTATGCTGACAATAACATTGCAAACTTTTGAATGACCTTTCATGATGAAAAGGCTAAAACTAGTCATTTGCTTTCACATTAACTCAGGTTGTTTTTATGTTAACTATTGCAGCTTTTAGTAACATAGAACAACAGATTTTTCAATCTCTATAGCTGTCATTAGAAATTCGTAAACCTGATTGTCTAACCCCAAACTTAACCCTCTTCCATTCAACAGCTGTTACCATCTAAACTATTTTGTGGCCTGGTCTACATCAGCCCAGATACTTTTGAAGGTAAAGTTTTTGTTATGTAATTTGGCCTGTTGTCCACATATAGAAATTAAACAGGTGGCAATGGTTCAGCAGTTGTCTCCTAATCTATAAACTGGTAATTCAATCAACAGACTCTCCATGTGTTGAAGTGATTTGGAGAAATCATTTACATCCCTAGTGTGTTGTAGCTAAATTTAAAAGCTAAAGTGCGTAATTCCTTCACTACACGCTAACTGAAATGAGCTGTAGCAGCTACGGTTACATGAAGAAGGCTGGGTTTCTAGCAACAGCACTACAATCATAGACAAATGTTTTACATCCTAAAGAAAGGACAACGAAAATGTGAAGATACGTTGGTTCTGTTTCCAAAACTTCTTTTGGGTCAGCATGTGATATTGCATGATTTGAAATTATCCCTAATCACCATAGCCTACACTTTTAAACGAATGCGTCCTTCACTTTTGATGTACAATGACAAAAAAGTGATTCTATCATTCTATATGCACATAGTGTTAGAACTGAAATAAAGAGGATCTGTTAACAGTAATGATGTAAAGGTAAAAACTAAAATTATATTTGTCCTTTAGTACCTGTTGTGTTTTATGTTTTTTAATTCCAGTGACAGTGACTGAGCAAGCCCAGTATCATGTATTCTGCGCTGTTTGTGCTAACCACCTAAGTAAATATTCTCTGTTCTACTGGAAGATCGTATGACATTATTAAAAAGATTTTTTTTCCAATGCTGTTAAGTATACTCTTAGATCAAGGCTGAACTTGAGACCCAGTGTGGCTTGCTGTGGTTTACATTTCCTAGAATATAAAGAAGATCGTAGACTAATAAATAGACATATCTGCTGCTTGCTTTTAAGTCGTAACCTATTAAATCATTAAACAATCCTAAACCACATCAAAAAAGTTAAACATCTGGAACAAATATAGTAATCTATGCACTATTTTAAAAATTGTTTTTGATCTATGTAATTTATTTACCAAGTGTTAGAGGAAAAAACAGGAAAACTACATGTGCTCCCTCTTGGGTTGTAAAGATTATGAATGTTACAAAATGGACCTAGCATACACAGTCAGCGTGCTGCTGCTCGTTCTTCTCATGGTTTATACATAAGGCACCTCTGAAAGTCTAATCTCCTTTGTAAACACAGTGCTGGTGCATGTGTGTCTGAGACCCCAGGAGGCAAAGCAGACCCCCTACTCATCCTTCCCTCTGGAGAACGCAGCAGACCACCCTGTATCCCTTTCCTGCTCCCTACCATCCCTTCATCCTCCCACCTCTTCCTCACGTCCCCCGATGCTCTGGCGCTCCACACTGTAAAGTTTTCAGGCCTCCAGACTTCTGTTTTCTTGTTCTTTTTTTACTTCCTGAGAAAAAACGCAAAGCTTGGCTGGCAGTCGGCTGCCTCCTGTGTTTGTGTGTCCAAATCCACATGGCACTTGTATCCGTGTCTGTACGATCCCTGGTGTCGAAGGAAGGAGGCTCCTGCTTCTTCCATAAACACCTCAGTGGTATGGAAAGGATGTGTGGTGAAGGCTTACCTCCACCATCCCGTGACTACATTTACGCCTTTTAATTGAAATATACCACAAGTTTTTGCAATATTTTGAGTTTGCTGTCTGGAAATAGACCCCGATTTTTACCTAATTTAAAGAAGAGGAGTTATGAGACAGATTGATTTAACGATTGAAGGAGATAATTAGGTTTAAGATTCACCAAACTGAATGGATGACAGATTATTTAAACCAGTCCAACTGGGATCAGCCCACGTGAAAGCACTCCACTCTGTCAAAGATAAGCGGTGTCTTATTCCTGCAGGGAGGTTTTCACAGTTTTTTTAAGTTTTCTAAATTCTGTGGTGTTTCAGTCCATTTATAAGGATGAAAACAAAGTCTAACAAAGAAAAAAACTGACTTTGGCTTTATGGTCTAAAGTAAATTCAGAGATTTTCACTGAATTTTATGTATTAGACGACACAGTCGGATTATAAAGCAAGCTCACCTCTAACACTGCACCATTAAACACCACCGCAGAAGGAGCTTCACAAACTTCAGGTGGCCCAGAATAGGGCTGCTAGGGCAGTCCTTCAGTGCTCCTTTAAGACCAGTGTTACTCTAATGCATGAGCGCCTCTCGTGGCTCACAGTGCATGAAAAAATTCATGTACGGCTTATCTTATTTATTTGGAATGCATTACTGTCAAAACAGCCTTCTTCTTTTTTTGGAAAGTTAAGATTTGTTGAAGACGTTCATGGATACCTGACCAGACAGGCACTTAGTGGTGATTTAGTACTTCCACATCCTA
>JAVQJG010005937.1:0-15258 GCA_036024015.1 Craterocephalus amniculus | reverse complement strand
TCTTTTCGGCATCCATGTCTTTGCTTGGTGGTTTCTTGGCTCTGGATGCAAATTTAAGCATCCAGACTGTTTGGTTGAAGTGATTTAAACTGCGACTGAGAAAGCGCCCTAAATCTCCGGATTCAGGCAGCAATGGAAAAACTGAGTTCCTGGGAAATTAATTCCACCTGCAAAAGTTTTTCTTCACGTTCACCTTCTCTGACAGCACGGTTACAAACTCTTGAAGTGCGGCAGCACTGAATCTTCCGGAAGCTGCTGCACGCCCGCTACGTTTGCATGTACATAAGCAAACACTCGTCACTGGATGGACAGCCAAACGTAAACGTGTAGTTTGCTTTCGTAAAGCTGATCCATTGAATCTCAGGTGGTCTTGTTCTACTCACCTGCATCTGCTCCTGATGACAACTATTAAAAATAAGAGATAAAATCCAACTTTAATTTCCTTTTGAGGTGCCAGCTTATAACCTTTAGCCTGCTGGTTGCCATGTCTGTCCTCTTGTTGCTTCCTCAGACGCAGGCACATTTCCTCGCTGAATGCTTTTTCAGCGTGTGATACACCAAATCATCGTCCAAAAAGGATAAGTCATCGTCAAATGCGATCGGTCGACAACAGGTGCGAGAGGGCGTGTCGTTGTCCAGCTTTTTTTTGTGTGTGAGGTTCATCAGGATCTTGTCGTAGTTGGTCTCTGCCTCACTACAGGGGCCACTACAGTACCGGAAGATTAGTGCCTCTTTAGTCCGATGTCCCAGCCCCAAATCTGTCACATTCAGATAGATCTCCTTTAGCAAGCAGCCACGACTCTGCACCCATATCTTCTCCTTGCCCTTCTCACCTCTGCCTCCTTTACCGGCGCGACCTCCACCTCTGCCGCGACTCCGCCTCTTGACGCCGTGCCCTCTGCCCTCGCCTCTCGTGTTTGCTGCTCCTCGTTGTCTTTGCTCTCTCCGTCCCTTGGAGTTGCCACTGGTTTCTGACGATCTCCGGAGTCTGCCAATGGCAGCTTCGATAAAATCCATTACGTCTTCAAACTGCTGTGGATAGGGACCTGCAGTGTCATCTGGAACGCAGAAGGAAACAAATTATTTCAAAAGCTGGATTTAAATGATGAATTTACAAGCCCCAAAGGACATTAAATACCTATGTACTTCTCTGGGTGACTGCATGGACAAGTCACTTAAAACTTAATCATTAAAGCGGTAATAAAAGCAAATCAGATGCAGTGATGGCACACTGAAGGATCAAGAATGTCTCAAATACAGAACCTTTGAAGACATTTAACCATTCATAAAATGGAGAATTTTGACATTTCAGAATGAGATGACTTGATAAAATATCACTGAAAGCACCTGCAAAGATGACCACCGTCACCATGAAACCACAGGGCAACATTTCCGCGACTAAGAAATAAGTGTATGGTTCATTCTTGATAATGCCTTATTTGAAGAATATCACAAGCATATAAACGTTTTTTGGAGCTGGTAAAGACTTGAAGTGCATATTTGGGGGATTTTCAAAAGTTCTTTGTCCTTATCGTTATTTTTGTAGTAAGATTCTTAGACTGCTACGCACACACTGCTGTACTGTCTACTCACAGATTATTTATGATGTTTAGGTCAGAAGAATGTGAGAACCAACCCCAGAACCATCAATTTGCATCTCTAAACCTCATCATATGTGTATTTTTTGGATTATCCTTTTATCGAATCTGTCTTATTTTCATTTCCATATTTTTCATGATAAATGTGGTAAACTTCCCTTGGTTCCTGAAAGCTTCATGGTGTGGCACTTGATTGGTTTCATCCTTTCAAACATCTCAAAAACATTGATGCATCGAGATGTCCACTTTTATGTGTTAAAGTCCATTTCTGTGTAACTGGGCTGTATGGATTTGTACACAATTCAGTTTGCATAGTGTAATATCATGATACACTTAATCCATGATTTTCATTATTTATTTGAAAAATAAATTATTGATAACTTCAGAAATTAATATAGCTGTGAAAAAATTAATAGGCCAATGTTGATCTCTTTACTTGTGGAATTTTAAATGCCTGGTAGAAATAAAGGTACATTTGTTTGTGTAAACACAGTGATGACATGAAAAATAGCCCATATGAGTTTAATTTAAGAGCTGATATCTGCTTTTATTTGTCATAGTCCTGCCAAAAAGACCATTTCAGTCTGTTTTACTCACATTATACACGCACGAATTAGAACTTGATAAAAGCAACAAGAAATTTGAAGAAGCCAAGGTGCATTCAGTTGGTCAAAACATTGACAATCATATTTCATCTAGAAGATAAGTTCATTTTCTACCCATTGAAAAGCAAATTATCAAATGATTTCTGCTCAATATTTACAAACCCAGTGTTCAAGCCATGCCATTCCTCATCACTTCCCATATCGAATGTTCAGACCAGAACTTATTGTATGTCCACAAAGGGGAACTAAAACAAGCCTTGGACAACTGTAGAACAGAGTCAAATACAAGTAAAATAAACCCAATTTACCACTCTAAAAAAACACTAATTAACACATATACCAATTCAAACTACTTAGTAGATTTTTAAAATTATGCTGCATAAACTCTGCAGCACAACAACAATCAAAGATAGAAATGAAACAAACGTAATGGAGGTAAACGGCTGAATCTTTTAGAAAAATTCACCACTTCACACTTACACTGGGTCATGCTACATCACAGATCGGGATTACTTTGCTATTTTTTCTTCTATTCAACCCATCTTTAAGTGTAGGGAGAAAATGTGAGCATTGGTACCGAAAGCTCTGCATACCACTGAACTTTATTTATATTTCATATACTGGAAAGAAACATTTCAAAATGACATCTTGCCATTTTGCACAGATTTATGTGCCAAGCAAATTCTTGGCCAGACAAAACAAGTTCCTGGAGTTTCTCTGCCTATCCAGAAAGTACTTTGTCTGCTTTCAGTCTGAACGAAACAGCCTCTGTCAAAAGCCTTTGACTTAACGATCAGTAAGAAAGAACAATCGCATTATTTCCCTCCCCGTCATATCGCCGTATAAACTAACAAATGTGGAATGCATGTAATTTGAAAAGACTGGCAACTTAACAAGAAAAAAATAATGACTTAACTAAAAATGGCCTCGGGTGCCTTTCACACTTAACCCACACGTCCTGACTGAGCTGATAAGTGAGATGCATTTAAATCTTTGATGGATGTAATTTAAGGATGCCCAGACTTGAAAGGCCTAATACGAGGAAATCATATGCTTTGAGTTATTCAGATGAGGGAGATTGCAGTCTGCAGCAAACCGAAAACATGCACCAGCACAGCTCTTCACCATCTGCTGGTAGAAGAAATGAGAACTGACTGAAAGTCTTCAGTTCCATGTTGAATCTATTAAAAAGTGACATCTCTCCTACTCTGTCTGCCTGCAGCGCCGTCAATGAACTACATCATAGAGTCCTATTTTTCTGACATGAATCAATTAGTTCAGTTTAATGACATCACCTGTGTGAGTCTGTGTGGGGGTGTGTTAGTGTTTGGATGTGCGCTGACATGTTGTACGTGCACCCAGAAGTCCCAGCCGGCGGGTTGAGATATCTGGCAGGTGGTGTTGTGGTTAACACAGCCTTTACACAGCAGTGTCACCTATCTCTCCTCTCCTACCTTGGCTATCTGATCTGCCTGAGCTCCACAGCTGATTAAGCTGCCGCTAGTGTATCAGATGAGCGAGGGCCAATCTGTTTAGACACACCTACCCTTTGATTTAGGCACCTTCTATTGTATGTCAGCTGACAGACTGGCTGGCTGCAGAATACACCTGCTGACAGACTGGATTGCCAGCAGCAAATTTAAATGATTCATGATGCAAATTTGGCTATAATTCTTTTGAAGTCAATAGTTTGGGGAAATATTTTTTTTGTCTAAAATAACAAAAAGTGCACAAACCACAGGAATCCTGAAGATAAGTATTAAATGCATCATAGTTTTTTTTCTTTTACTATATTGATTGCTAGAATCAAATTCAAATTTGAAGACAAAACCACGTTTATCTCTAACAGTCTTCACAAGCCAAAAAGCCCATCCCTTCTTTGGACTATAAATTCGTTTACACTATTAGTGGACAGTTCATAGTTTTGGGTTACACAGCAGATCGGTGATGTCATGGCCATCCAAACAGAATATGAAGAGGCAGCACAAACATTTGCCCAAATGTTCCATTCCTTATCTAGTTCGCGGCTGTGTTTACTTCTACGTTAGGCTGAGACAATGTCACATGGATCCAAACAAAATAAATTCCTGCCCACTGTCTCTGTTAAAATTAAGATAAACACAGAACTCTCACATGGTGCTTCAAACCATCCGGAGTTGTCCGGCCTCTCTCTCTCTCTCTTGAAAATTCCTGTGGACCTGGTTCACATTGCCTCTTCTAAAACATGCCATGATTTCTGAGTTTTGGCAGATGGGTAAAGGTCATGGGTTCTCTAAGCTGTAGAGAGGCAGAGGTGAATATAAACAAAGGGGAGACGGGAAATGTGAGGAGTGACGACTGCTTTTGGACTGGAGCTGTTCAAAGTCTTATTCGTGCTGCTGATTTGTTTAAACAGGAGTATGATGTAACCCCAAGCAGCAATAAAACGCAAATTAAGATCTTCCATCTGATAACCTAACCATCTATAAGAGCCTTATCAATATAAGACTATCCACCCACTGGCTATCACTGTACTGAAGGAGGTGCTTCTCATGTGTAATGAGGCAAGAGACACAAAATTACTTGTGATCAAACTGAGCTTTGCACAAGCAGCACATGTAAAATATGACTGCATGTCCCAAATAAGCTGGTAAAAAAAAAAGCCGCGGCTTACATTGATCCTCCATGGATATGTCCTGCAGGCTGTGGTCGTCACGTTGGAACAATGGCTCTTCCACAGACTGAGACACAGAATCACGGTAGCTTCTGGGGAAGTAAGTCCTCCTGGTTGGCTGAGTGTTTTGGTAGAGAGGCCTTGTAGCAACAGAGCTCAGGAGCAACAAACACGTGGCCAAAACATCCCATAACTTCATTTTAGACTCAGTTCCTATGAAGAAAGCTGCAGAAATAAATCGTTTTTATTGGTATGCTGTTATTATATAAATTGTTTAAGAAATATTCTAGATTTGGAGGCAAGGCAAACTGAACAACCAAGAAAAGAAGAAGGATAAAAAAAAAACATCTGCACACTCCCAGAATGTCAGCCAACTTTAGTTTGTAGTGCAGCCAGAAAAGTGTGTGAAACAGTGACCAGACCTACCCCAACTCATTCTGTATTAATAACTGTGTCATCATGTCAAGAGGCTCTGATCCTCAATGTGTCGCGTGTGTGCTGTGAACGTAAAAACTGAGTAACCATCTGGAAAATTATGCTTTTAAAAAGAAAGACAGACAACATAATGGCCTACTATATTACTCCTAATACCAAAATGTGTATAACGTTTAAACAGGAAATGTAGAAACAGGCTATAGTATACGTACATTTTTGCTCAAAGGTAGCTGTGATAACAGACGGGTTTTTACTTGTATTGAGGCATGTATGGTGCGCCTGGCGCGTACACACATTTAGAAAAAAACAACAACAACAAAAATTGGCGAAGAAGCCCACAAAAACATTTTGGCAACGTTAACCTAAATAATGGTGTGAGTTGGCCTGATGGCGATCCCCACAGCTTACGTGACTGTCTAATGGCATGTTGAATGTGCAGTGTACCTAAACAGCAATAAATACTGGACTTCAAATGCAACAGTTCTCACAGCAGTATTTAGAATCGAAGAAGTTGCTCCCTCCATCATTTAAAAATTACAAATGGCTTTTCAATACAAAATAAAAGAGGAAGAGTCGTCAATATGTTATTTGGAACTGATAAATGAAAAGTTGCATTTTAATCAAGAGAAATAAGAGCTTCTCTTACCTTACATATGGCCCATGCAGACCTTAAAACTCGCTTGACTGTTGTTGGTAAAATCCAAACAGAAAACGCAACTCGTACACTGTCCTCAGCTGACTTAGCTACATTAATATTACCGAAAGAAAAAATAAAAGAGAATGAGAATCTAATAAATAAAAACAGACAAGAAAATTTCCTTAGAGCAGGTTCAAATGAAGTTTTAGACCCAACAGAAAGTGTCTACGGTGTGCCAGTTATGTTGTTCATATTCCGACCCTGCGCACCAAGCAAACCATGCGTCTCTCCACTGTAAGGAGTCCAAGGTTTGGTGTTGAAGAAAGCGGACCAAAAGCCACTGCGCTTCACAGGGTTCAGTTGCAGTCGCTGATTAATTGGATGCTACGTTTCCACGTTGGAAATCCGAGAGAGATCCACCATCTCCGACGGAGAGGAGTCCAATGAAGACATCAGCGTCTCTAGCACATACGCAACGCGTAAGGGTGTCTGTTTTCCAGGCTAAAGCCCCTTGAAAAAACTGTGAAAACGTTGATTTTTTTTTTAAATCCAGAATGCGCTGATAATCAATATATTGTCATGGTAAACAGCAACAATTAAAGTAATTATTCTCCATTTTCTCCAGGCCGGACAGCAGTCTATGTAGCACGAAGAGTCCCCACACGCGTTATCCACATATTGGACGGAAGCAGGACAGATGTCTGCGCATAACACCGCATCGCGCGCAGAGGGCTGTTTGGAGAGATTTATAGTTAAGTGCGCTCTGACGTTTGGGGGCAGTTGGTGTCCGCCCCTCTTTTATAGATCCCTGCAAGAGCAAACAGTGAGTAACCGAGGTCTGCATATCTCTCCAAACCACCCCTGGAGCCTTGTTTGGAGGAGTGCAGTTTTCAGATGTCTTGGGGATTATGTCACACATCCTGATGTCCTCGGCTTAGATTTCAGTATGTGGAATGCGATTTGGAGATGTTCTGTTGCGGTGCATGTTTCTAACCCGATCTCCGCGCTCTGTGCGCCCCGGTGTCAAGTTCCGTCTTATGGCTACACACATCTCAAATGCAGAAGTCCCCGCTCCACTTGCGATTTACTAGGAACGTGTTTGTGAGGACGCGCGGGACGAGCTTTTAAGGAACCCGTGGACGCTGTGTTGGGGGCTGTTAGATATTCTGGCGTTATTTGCAGACTTAACACAAATATAATTCACCGGAGCTTCTGCTCATGCTACCAGCCGGCTTTTGGTCACACAGATCACAAAAAGAGGACCGTGCGCGCTTGTGGCACCTGAGAAAAACCTCTCCGTCTCCCTTCACGGTTTTACAAGCCGCACCCGCCTTTCATCTGCAAATCTGATTACCACAAGTTACTCAGTGCTTTGACAATCAAAGTCATTTTTTTGATCTCCTGTGCCAAGGAGACAGGCTCCAACCACAAGTGAACACTTGCGTGTCCAAGAGGCACTGTTTCTAATTTAACCCATGAAAAGCTGCTGGAGAGAGCTGTCGAATAAAGAGATGAAAATCCTCGCACTGACACCTTAAATCCATGCTGACTTACCTGTTACTCAGTCTTATTAAGGCTTCCACTTGTTTGTTCATGAACTGCAACGTCTTGTTAATACATGTTTTCATTCAGGCGTTTGCCCTGCCCGTTCCTGCATCTGCAGGATACCCCGCCAGCTCTTGGTTGTGTAGATTCCTCTCTTGTCATGTTTTCATGGTTTTATTGTATTTAAGTGACAGCTGCTAACGGTTCATTTGTCATGATAACACCCTGTGAATTTATAGTTTGTTTTGTTTTTGACTTCATGGTAACTCAGCGTAGACTCAGACATTCAAAAGTCCTTAATTGTTTTTAACATAATGGGAAGTCAGAGACAATGTCGCCTAAAACTGACCAGAGATTTACGAATGAAAAGAATGAAGACTGCATCCTTGTGTGCATACTTACTATTATCCATTTTATCACAGTGGCAATACTTTTCTTTCATGCTTCGGAGCTTCTCCAAAATCACTTCCGAAGCCATCAGTGTAATAATAACAATAAGATCCAATTTAAGTCTTCAGCTCTAACTGGAAATTCCTTTTACTTTACATATATCCTTTTCTGCAATCACTCATTGCTGCAATTGTAATGAAAATTAAAGGAAAAATCTCCTTTGTTTAATAGCAATATTGAACTCTGTTGTTGTTACCCTGCCAGTTCATGCTGGGATAGTCAAAGGGATCTCCCTACCTCAAACAGGAATGAGCAGGTAATGAGAATGAATGGAAGAAAGTCTCTTCATAGACTAAATAGACTCAAAACACATAGATGTAATGTGATCTGCCATTCAGCGGGCTACAATAAAGGACTTGAGCCATCTGACAGAGACAGCTGAGGAGGAGCGTGTGATTTTTCAAGGTGATCTAGAGTTCAAATAAGCAGTTTGGTAAGAAATCTGACATTAAGGCACAGTATGAGTAATAGACACATTCAACCACAAATTCACATGTTTTTTTCTCTTATTTGTGCCCAATTTATCTATTTAACCCTTAAAGAATGGCTTTAACATCTGTGCAAATAAGAGCATTACAAAGTTGTTTTAGGGATGGAAAGATGAACAAACTGCCTACAAGAATCAATATATGGATTCAAGTCTTCAACTTATATCCTTTTGAATATTAATTTGTAATAATTTTTTGGGCCGTAAAGGCATGGAGAGGGACGGGAATAGACAAGTGAAACACCTTGAAACACACAGTTCCGTAGGAGGGTCACATTCATGACAGCTTTAAAGCAAAAATACCTACATTTTACTGAATCCATTCAGGTTGTAAGACAGACTTCATTTATCTTGCATCAGGGAAATTCAGCAGCCAAAGCATAAATAAATTCCCCCTGAAAGTCTAGTGTTACAATAAGCACACATTAGGTGTGCTAAAAAAAACAAAAAAAAAGTGCAAGATATGTTCAGATGGAATTGCATATGTATAATTGCACATTATATACGTAGGGATGAGCGGTTGTGTACAGTGCTAAGTAAATTATACAGTAGCATGCATAAAACGACATCCTCAGCTTTAAGCTGTGCTGCTGTGAAAAAGGCTGGCAGCAGCTGCAGATCTGCATGTAGAGTTTCTCCTTGCGTTGTTGATGCAGCCGTCTGCTACTGACATGAACAGCATTAAGTGTTTTCTTTTTCTAACTCGTATTTATCACTTTTAACATTTTGGATGGTTGTTTAAACAAAGGAAGAAATATGAAGGTCTAAGTGGCCATTTCACAAGAGCTTCAATTTGTATAAAGGATTTATCTCTGTACTTCCAGTCCGAATTACATAACAGCAACACCAAAACACAGGTCCATCTCACATAGTTTGATTGGAAACTCCTTGATTAATTGTTCAGCTTATGGTTTTATAGATTTTAACACAAAAAATTGACTGCGTATGACACATCAGGCTCGCGTGGGACGCAGTCTGCTCGGAGATATGGCAGACAGAAGCTGTATTGTTTCTGGATATCTGCAGACATGTCACCAAAAGAGTCCTCTGTGACAGGCAGAGTTGTGAAGATAATGGTCACCAAAAATAGATCCATCTTAGAGACATCCTTTATGTGAGAGCACAGCACACTCTGCGAGTGTCACAAGTCCCCTGAGACGAATACTTGAGTGACTATGATAAATATTAATTTGTAAGGAGGAGAAACATGAGTAAGCTAAACGAATCACCACCACATGGAGTGTGATGAAGACGCTCGTCACTCACAGAGAAAAGACCTCTTTTATTATTTCTGCCACTGACAAGCACCACCGTTTTTGATGTCAGACCTCCAGACAGTGCTGACAAGCCATCAGATGGAAATAACAATGAGTCCACAAACTGCCCGGCGCTCTGCATCTGGCTGTGGTAAAAGATAACATCTGAAATATTATACATGGCTAATAATTATTGTTTCCTGTAACTTTGTTGATATTTTGTCTTATTGGATGTTTTATATCCATTAATGATGACTAGTTTAAATTAGTGTATTTACACAAAATTATGTGACATTTCCTGCTTCTTGCATCAGTTAGTCATTGCTTCACGCGGCACGCAACAGAAGTGAGACAGTCTCTGTTTAGGTCTGTTTCCAATTACGTTCTCTTTGAATAAACAATTACAAAACATGGTGGCGCAGCGAATGGAACCGAATGAGCAAAATCCACCGAGGTTAAACCGATGACAAACCACTGATATATTCATGTACACCATTGTTGCAGTTTAAGTCATTTGAATAGTCTGACTCACAAGAGCAACTCATGCTAACATGGTTACAGATTTAAATTGCTGCTTTAACTTGCTTAAGAAGATGTGACGGATTGCAGCAGATTCACCTGACCAACAGACCTTATTTGCAGGACATGTCCCAGCACCAAAGCTTGTAGATACACAAGAACCTATAACACTCTTTTGCAAAGAAGTGATTTTACTTTTGATAACTTTGATACATTTTTTCTGATACTGCTGATATGTACTTTCAGAAAATTTTTAGAGCCAGACTGTCATTTGTCTGAATATTTGTTTATTATTGATTCAAGGATATAAAATCTCTAGCTCCCTGGTTAACAAAGCTGCAAGTACTCAAAATATTTCCAGTGTTTAATAGTCAGTACCACTGTTGCTTTATGATTTCTTTCAGTTGTGTTCACCTTAAGTAGGCTATGTTAAATTTTGCTTGTGACTTCTCACTCTGTATCCTGCATGCAGAGTGCAAAATTGCCAGTTGTCTGCTAGTGAAAGCTCAGCTGTCAGCCTGCACAGAGCCTCAGATGGCTTTTGGCTCAGAGACAGAGAGCAGGTAGTCAGGACAGATACTGAGGGATTCACATAGCTTTCAGCTGATCCATTAGGACATGCTACAATTCACATATGGCCTGCCGCCAAACCCCCAACCATTGTGGCACTCTATGCAGTATTTCCAACTGTTTTACTCACTGCTCAAACATTTTATGAGTATTTGTTGCCATCATTTCTACATAGATTGTGTGTGTGTGCGGAATGAGTGCTGGCATTAGTATGTGTGTGTGTATGTGTGTCTATATGCCAGTGAGTATGTGTGTAAATGAGATCACTTGGTACTATCAAAGTGCAGGCAGGACTATGATGCTGTTATAAATAGAAGGGAGGAAGTAAGGAAGGTTAAACCTCAGACACAGATACTAAATGAGTAGAAGGGAGCCATTTAAAACCCCACATGTCCATTCAGATGTGCATGACCATACTTATTTTTGTAGAGGCAGTCAGAGGTACTCACAGTATTATTGCTTGCTACACAACTGCATGGTCTGATTTTAGAAGTTAAACAAAGTTTTCTCTGCTTGATGGAGGCCTCTTGTGTGCTTATAGCAGCTTTAACTGCATAGTGTGTGAACAGCTTATTATTGGTCATGGGTAAATTATCTCACCATGTGCAATTGAGAATCTGGTAAGCTCTTTCCCATGGACCAGTGACTTTATTGGGACGCACTGAAAACAACAAATGCGAGCTTGGAGCACAGCAGCGGGTAGCTGTGGATGTGTTAGCTTTTATTGCACTGCAAATGTCTTACTACAGGCTTTCTTTTGCTCAGATTTAAGGTCAGACAGATGGGAAACGTAGATAAGCTCACGAGGATGCAGCTCTTGGCTACTATCCAAACAAAGACACCCTCCAGGAAAGTCAGGTTCAGCTGTTTGCATGACAAACGATGCACTGAAAGAGGGATATATGTGTTGTATAGCGTACCATATGTCCAAACATACACACAGTTTACACGTTTGAACAGCAAAGGTGTCTCCAGTTAGCCTGATAGAGTTGCTCAAGTCTTCTGTTATTCTGTACTTGCCCGTCAGTAATCCTGAGCACTGATATTTACCTGGCATGACTTTGAACTCTGACTTTCGGCAGCTGTCAGTGGCGCCCATACTCGAAAAGGGGACATGTGGGCTACTAACACTCCCCGAGATGGCACAGTGTCAGACTCTGTGCTGGCTTTACGGTTTTTAGCATTCAAAGAGTTTCCGCCAGGGCCTCTTCCTACTATGTTACTAAGTAAACAGGAGAGGCTAAGTGCTGATCACAACCACTGCGCAAAGATGAAACGCTCCCTTGGGAAGGGTCACTATTACGCTGCTTGTTGTCCATTTGTTTTATGTATCTGTGTCATATTACAGATTAGAACGGAGCTATTTTGTTTTATAACCTCATGTTATCGTGTCCGCTCGCTCCAAGGATTTTTTAAAACTGCAGTGCAGGTCTTGACTTTCACAAGAAACCCAGAAACTCTGCTCAAAAGTAACAAGGTCGCGCTAATTGGGGAAGGAAGTGTTGAGGATGTCTTTGGGAAGGAGCGGCAGGGTTTGAGAGTGATAGCAGAGAGGGTCAGATCCGGTTTCTGCTCTGGTCCCCTGTTCTAATCCAGCTTGGTATGTGTTGAGATCAGAGCAGGTCCCTTTCATTGCAGCCATCCGGTGGCTGTGCAGGGGGACTTGCTAAGTCGGTTATTTCCTCTACCGCTGCACATTCAGAGTAGAAAGCGAAGGAAGAATCTGGAACAGGCTCACTGTGGGAGCAAAGTTAGCCGAAAGAAAACTTAAAGAGGAGTGACCTGACAGAAGCAGTCCCACTGGCCGTTTCAGGTACTGACCCCTAAACATGGTTCGGACAGCTGTGTGTTTCCCTTGATGTATTTATGTCAGGCACTCACATAAATACACTGTGGTACTACTCATACACATTCACACTCATGGGCCAGTGACACACACAAACATTCACAGAGCACATACACACACTGAGACACAAACACACATATCATTGCTCCCTGTCAGTAATACCCCAAAGATATTATGTCTCTCTTTGCAGACTGGACAGTTGATCACAGCAAAGTGACCACACCGGCACCTTGATGTAACTCATGTTATGAAGTCACCTTGGAAATTGCAAACATTGAAAGTTCTCATTCACTGTAGACTGATTGCCATATTTTTCTTGCCCTCAACATTTGGTAGTTTTATTAAAATTATTTTGTAATAACTGCTGTTGACACTCTAATGTGGTATAATAATTCTTTTGGCACGTTTAACTCAGGGTATGAATATGTTGTATTAAATTGAAGATCAATTTGTTATCAGTCGGCCAATACGTAAGGCCGATATTTGTGTTTTTTGGCCGATTGGCCAATTGGTAAGGGCTGAAAGGGGAAATACTGCAGACATCGCAATATCGCCCATATCAGGGCTGTCTAAATCTTTTTTTAAAAAACACTTATTTCCATGGCTGCTTTTCATGTTTGTTTTCACAGATCTTTTATGCAGGATCCCTTATTAGCTGTCCCAAAATAACATTAAAATGAGTCATTTTAAAGTTAAATTTAAATTGTCGTTGTTGTACTATCAAATATGACAGTTTGCATTCTGCGTATATCCATGTTATTATTTCATATATTGGGTGATATATCAGACATTGCCCAATATATTGGAAATTGTCCTTTCAAAGCCCCCCAATGTCTGTATCAGCGTCAGCCTCAGAAATTCCATCTCGATCAGGTTCTAATTTAATTTTAAAAAATTGGAAAAAAAATGTAATGTTGTTGCTTGTTTGCTGTCAAATTCGACATGTTTCCACCAAAATGGGAAAAAAATGATGAAAAAAATCCAAAACTAAATTCCCTATTAAGTAAAAATAAATGAAAAAAAAGTATTTATAAAACAGCATTTTCGTTGGTTTTGTGTGGAAACGCATTGTTTTTAAACGATCAAGTCTTAGTATAATTAATTCTGTCCCCATGTTGATGTAGCCTACATAAGGAAATAGTTTGATAACTTTGAAATAACACTATAAATATCACCATATTTAAAAGAATTCTGTGACTGTTTAGTCTAGGAAAATTAATGTGATAAATAAAATAAGCCTCACACACAAAGCAAAAGTTAAAGAACAAGTTAAATGTCTGTGATCTTTGTGCTGTCTGGCAGCATTGTATTAAAATCAGGCATGACTGTAAAGCATTAACTGCAAGTGTTCAGAAACACTGTTGTGGGTGACCACCGTTCATCACTGCATCCACAAATGCAAGTGGAGAGAAAAACACAAATCAACAGGATGGAGATTACCCGCCCCCTTCTCAACATTTAGTGATTCTAATACAATCCAGTCTATTGTATAAACTCTAAACAATATAATGTAATGCCAAACAATACAAAACATTAGTACAGGGAACGTAATATAATTCAGCCTTTGTTAAAGATGAACTGAGCTGAATCAAGTTCTTTGTTAATCAATCCATTGGTACCAAATGTCCTGTGGGCAGAGGGTGACAAATATGTATTTTACTCAGTCTATCTTCTACCATACACCATTGGAAAGCTAAGATTCTTGAGAATCTATACAGAGCCCATATATTTTGCTTTGAGATCTGGGGCCATTCAGACAACATTTGGGGCTGCAGCCCGGGATGCCCGGGCCTAACAACACCAGTATATGAGGACATATTAGCACATATTGCTTCTCAGTCATCCCAGTAGACAAAAACTGCCCAGTTATTCTTGTAATGAAGAGAAAGGTGAGTCAAGCGAAGCAGCAACCTTGAACTTTGTTTCACAAATAGCCCTTAACGAGTAGCTTACAATAACAAACAGAACAGAGATCGCAGAGACAATTGGACATAATACCTTGGTAATCTAATCAGTTCATTTGGGGGTAGAGGTTATGGGAAAGTACCTTTGCAATGTTAATTTACATCCAAGGTTAGACTAATTAGTGATAGCTACTGGCTGTGTGGGTGGAACATTGAATCCTACATGAAAACTGAGTGTGGTATCATAAAAATCATGTTAAATCATGTTTAAATAAGAAAACGTTCAGTTTGACTATAAGCTAAAGAACAATTCAAAATTTGGTGGGATACAGTTTCACACAGTTTTACATAAATGTGTGTCTGTGTGTGTATATCTTTACAAAACTGCAGTGTGAACTACAAATTTAAAGAAAAGAATAATTAGAAAAGAAAGATGCTGCGATAAACATGCAAGTTTTCATCGTTGAGATAACTCAGAGGTCAGGATTAGATGGTGGTCATTTGCTTCCCAGCCCGTATTATTTGCACCACACAAGGCCATTGAGTCATTTTGGGCTGAGGGAAAATTTCAAGCTCCCCTCATTAGTTGCTTGAAGTCTACCTGATAGCTGGAGTTGCTGCATGCATGTGCTCAGGTTCAGAGTTCAAAGTTCAGGTGTCAGTGTCTGAATGACTCTGGCATGCTTTTGTTCAGCCTCTTACAGGAGAAAAAAAAAAGTTTGTCAACACTAAAATAAGTTCAGTCCATAAAAC
>JAVQJG010005911.1:0-18258 GCA_036024015.1 Craterocephalus amniculus | reverse complement strand
AAACTATTCACCCCCATGTTACCGCCCCCCCCCCCCCCCCCCCCCCCCCCCCCTTTCTCGTTAATTAAGGATGCTTAGAAACAGTTTTCTCTAGCAAGAAGATAGGCAGAATTAGCTCAGGCATTGATGATACATGATAATTCTAGGCTTGTTGGGACTTGATGACTTAAGGAACTACACATTTGCCATTATATGGTCCTATTTTTTATCCTCAAAGTAATGGTGTCAAATTCTGCAAGATGTCCGATTTTAACTCCACAAAAATGCTCAAAAATGACCAATGACTGGGTCTTTCCTCGGCCATTTGTCAAGTTGAAGGTGAAGCTTTTATGTCGGTGTGCTGATTGTTTCATTGTTTCTTGCAAAATAACGTTAATTTGTAATGAGGTGACAACTGAAAATGACTCAATTTCCAGACTTGATTTGCTCCCCCAGAAGGAGGAGAGAAGAAATACAATTTCCTTCAGTTTTCTTCACCACTTGTAGTTGTTGAGGGTTAGAACCACTTGGATAGGGTTATGCTTAATGGATAGCTATGCTTGTATGGGTATAAATTACAAGTTTGAACATGACATGATGTCATATTTATTTGATAAATAATGATTTCAGATTTAGTTTTTTTTTAGATTTTTTAGATTTTTCCGTCTACATGTTAAAAAGTAAATATTGTATGAAACATGGTTGTGTGTTTTGCTGATAACGGATTGTGGTGTGTAGTGCTGTCATACAGTTGCCACGTAAACAAAAAGCAGCCAACATTTATGTTTCCACATCCGGGCTGATGATGGTTACATCTGATGTGACCGAATCTTGTATTTTTGATCTCTGTGTCATAGCTCAAGTCTAGTTTTTCCGTCTGTATATACTGACAGTTTAGAGACATTGCAAGCCTTAATGCTAAATTCCAACTTTTTGCTTACATATCATTAATTTCATTTTTCTGCATGGTTGTTGTAAATGTGAACACAGCAGGCTCCAGAATGAACAGTCTATGACCCTGAAGTGACCCATATGTGACCCATATTCAGAGCAGAAGACTTTTTACATCTTGTCTCTTCCATTGCCGAATTGTGACATCTGTGATGTGATGTGATATGACATTTCAGACTAAGGTCACTGTCAATAACTTCAGTTGTGTATCTGATTTAGGGCCACATTTAAAATGGTCTGATGTAATTAATGCAAGCAGCAACCTCCTCCAGAGAAATATGAAGTCAACACAAAGTGCCAAAAATTGCATTTCATCCCTCATCCACTAGAGGCTGGCTCCTAAACATAGCAGATCCTCATGTTAAAAAGGCTAACTTTACAGCAAAATGTAACATTTTTACTTTCTACAGAAAGTGTAAAACATACCAGATGACTGGAAATTGAATATGGGGTATTGCGTCCTTTGTTTAGTGAAGCTCTGAAATGTATGCTGCTGACTTATTACCTTTTTAATAAATAAATACTGAAATATTTATCCTTCTATGTTATATATATTTCATTTCATAACATTAATGTTTAAGCTAATATTTACAAGAAAAACTCTACCTGCTACTGCGAAAGGAGAATTTTTTATTCAGTGTGTGTAAACCACGGGCCACTGAACCATTCCTAAATATAGCATTACTTGAAAAGGCCAATGTCAACCTGATATGGAGTGAATTTAATTCAATGGGATTTGTAACAGAAAATTATGTGAATCAAGAATGAACAAAAATATCAGTAACTGCACTAATGAATATCCACCGCTTTTGTCTGTTTTTCTGTGTGTCCGCATATCATTTAACCACAATGATTGTGCTCTGTACGATTCACGTTGTTGAATTTCACATACATAATAGTTAAGACTTGTCCTTTATTCCACTAATATTATTAAAATTGCAGTTTACATATTGAAAAGTATTAGTTATCCAAATGAAAGAAGCTAATTTCCTGGCACACTTCATTCTTTTCTGATTGTTCTTGCATGATTAAATAGACCACCACCCCCATACCCCGCCTCCCACCATTACAAGATAAAACAAAGCTGACAGTGGGCAGATCTACTGAATTACAAGTTGTGGATTCAGCTCATCATCCATGGGCGATCTGGGCAACGAATCTTGTTTTCATCTTGAGAGATGAAACAGAAGATGGGGAGCACCTCATAAGAAAGAGAAGAATGGAAGGAGGGGGCGAGTGATAAAGCTGATATAAGGGTCAAGTACTTAACTGGCGCCACATTTCCCTTTCAAGTCAATCTATATGCATATGCTCTCTCTCACACAAACACACACACACACACTGACACACACCCAGACACGTTACATTCTTCAGTTACACGTGTGTGGCTGCACACGTTCTGCCAAGAAAATCGCCAGAGAAACGTTAAGTAACACAGAGACTGGAGGCACATGGACGAAATCAAATGAGTAAAGAAGAATAATGCAAATTATTCAAATGCATTCTGGTGCATGTGTGTGTGTGTGCATGAGCCACAGAATATAGAAGATGAGAGAAAGGGAGAAACTACTCAGGATGGAGGTATAGCTCACTGTCAGCTTGCACTGCCACGCTCAGCCAGTCCATTGCTGTCATTCCTTACTGCTTTTGACATTTTCAATTATGTCTTTCACACATGGCTAGGCACTTGGGTTTTTTTTTCCCATGCCATCCTTATCATCGTTTTCTACTTTTCTCTGTCTCACTCTTTCACTCCCACCTTTCTGTTTTGTGCCTCCACCTTTATCATTTCATTTCCATTTGAAGAGACACCCTCCTTGTTCTGTATTCATATGTGGGGGTCAGTTCACCTAAGGATGCAAAGGTCTAAAGCAGAGGATGGCGGGATGAGGAAGTGACAGGATGATGAAGGAGAGAAAAGGATGCTGTCAGATATGTCAGGCAGCTCTGTTCATTTTGTCTGTTTATTTTGACGTGGACCTCACAGGGCAAGGAGCAGAAAATATGGTGGACCTGTATGTATTTTTCAGTTTACGCCCTTCTTACCAATCATCCATCTGACAACAAGGGGAAGCAGGTTTATAGCTGTCACTGATAGTAATGTTAGGAATGGTGGTAAAGGTGTACAGTTTTTGGAGCTGTTACCATTGATGGGAACACAAACATGGTAGTTGGTGTGTTAAACCTGGTGCTCAGCTCACCATCACCATCATCACCATCATCAATATTGTCAAATTAAATGATTGTCACTCAGTGAACCCAGAGTAAAGAATCATTCAGCTCCGTTTTCTGTGTCTTTTTTCTCAAGGATTTGGTTTTCTTGACAACAACCAGATTTTTTCAGGCCAGACATTCAATATGCTTCCCGGTGCACCTGATCACAGCAAAAAGGAGGAGATAAAGCCATTCTTTTCTGTCGGCTCAGCATTAGAATGAGGGCAGGAAGCCATACATAGTTAGCTATTAGCAAACAGCATTTTCAGTAGCTATTGTACGAATTCTAAGAACATGTTACACTCCTTTTTAATCCGTACTAGCAGAAACATAGTGCTCAGGAGCTCGAGTGGTTGCTTTCAAATGTAAAGAAGCACTATGTAACTTTCTGACTTTAAAGATATGTTTTCCTGACTCCATTTTATGGCACACCGTTTGCCTGATGAAGGTCTAGTACAAAAACGTAATGAAACATTTCAGTTAAATGTTTTTCATGCAAGTTGGACAATGTGCGAGAGTCGCTTGAATTATCCTGTGTTCCATCTCCTACACACTGTCATGCTATAGATGGGCAAAGTGTCCTCTTTCTAACTCTGCAATGTTGAAAGAAAATGCTGTTAACTTGGTCTTATTCAGAATGAACTCTTTATCTGGTTACTAATAGACTGCTGCTGTGTAAACAGCCACCATACAATGTTGTTTTAGCTAGGCACATGCCAGTTAGCATGAATAATGTTAGATTTGTCTGTATTGTCAGACAGTTGACATGTTATTTGTTTTCAATTGTGTGGATATTTAGAACATTTTTCTCAAAAGTGCTTTAATAAATATCAGTTTGCAGAGCTGCCCTATTGCTGGAGCTAACCTCCTAACCCAAATTGTATTGACACACAAAAGTTCTCACTTAACACATATATCAACTATGCAATAAGTTATCTGACTGAATGATAAGAAGGACGTAATGTTTATTTTCCACAAAGGAAAATCAGACATGAGCCATAATGATTTATTGTGTATAAAAGTAAGGATAATTTCATCAGCTGTTGGGCACACTGATAAACTGAGTAGCTGCAGGTTTAATTAATGGGTTTTGTAATGAGGGGGAAACATATTTTCTCTGAACCTGGACAGAAGTTAGGTGGGAATCCCTTCAATGGCAGCTCTGATGTAATGTGTAGGTTGCAATGACCTCAGCAAAATCATCACCATTAGAAAACAGGCAGTAAACTCCCAAAACCACTTAATCATCAAACTGTTGCCGGCTCATGCCTACAGTATTCGCTCATTCACTTCCTCTCGGTGCACATGGCCAAACAGATAACCAAAGCTGTCGCCAGATCTTCAGCCAAATCACAGCTGAAATTCAACAGACTGCCAACCATGCATTGCCTGAGTTTGGATGAGAGAAACACAAGCAGGACAAAGTGTGTGTGTTTGTTTAGCATTGCCAAACTCTCCCTGATTGTACTCACTTTTATCAGGAGGAAACAGATATTTGGGTTTTTTTCTTGGCAATTATGGGGAAGAGTTGCCAGGTCTATGCCTCTTTCAGCCAATCTCCTGCTGACTCTAATCCCTGACCCTTTAGCAGGGGATCCCCTCTTGGCAAGTGGAGAAGCAGACAAAAGAGAAAAAAAGAGAGAAAATTGGGGAAGTCAATGGTGCAGACTGAAAAAGAGGAATGGGGGAGTCATGGTCAAGGGCTGATTAATGAGCCTTTAATTTAATTAGCAATTCCCATCTCACCAAGGCCTCTCCACGTGGCTGCGAAGCAGCTTATTATTCTAACAGGTCTGTGATCTTCCCTGCTCCCCCTCTCTTTCCCCCCTGTTTTGTCTTTTCCAGCCCTTCCTTTATATAAAACCTTTATCTGTGTCAGCATGGGGGATATGAATGGAGGGAAAATGATTAATTGGGATTTAAGGACTATGAAGAATGCCTCATTGTGCCACATTTGTTTCCAAACTCATCCTTAAATACCCAATATACAGCGATATTGTTGCCCTTTGTCACGTTATAAGTAAACATTATATGCACTTGAAGCTGTTTTGTACCACCCTTTATTAATCTGGTTAATGGTTAAAGAATAACCCGCATGTTTTATTATCTGGGTCAGTAAGTCACAAATTCCTTAACTTACTGTGTTGGACTTTATATAAAAGAGAATGGATTAATTGTTTTAGTTTTTCTTTAGTAAACGCACTCAAGTTTACACCTTAGATTCAGATATTCAGTACTTTACAAACCAGCCAAGTCAACAGAAAAGGGTAAATGATTGAATCTTTAAAAACCGTACTACAGTATGGGTAAATAGAAGATGGGTCCAACTCTTGTCAGACAGACGTGGGCCACATGGTGATCTGGTGGTTTCCAATGTCACCTTATAACAAGCAGATTTATAGATTGAATCTCAGCTGTGGCTTTTCTTTCTGGACATTGCATGTTCTCCCTGTGGAGTCCTGCATTTTGACTTGGCACTTCAATTACGTCCCAATTCCACAACATGCATAGTGTAAAGATGACGTGTGATTTATATGTTTTTCTGTACCAGGCTACAGTACTGTCATATAAGTGTGGAACATATGATTCTTTTGTAACAGCTATTTTCATATTCTAACCCTTTGGGTCCAACCTTTGTTTTAGTCCACTTCTTAAAAGTTGCTGACATGGATTGAAATGAATAAACTCTATCTCTGCAACCACAAGGATAGCTTAAATGTGTTTTAAGACAAAATAACAAAACAACAATGGCGGCTCCCCATGTTTATTCTGTTTATTACATCTTTTCAAGTTATTTGGTCTCTTAGAACAAAACTTATGCATTTAGCAGGTATGTCGCCAGCGAAGAAAACTGAAACAAAGTAGGAACTAGTGTGAACATAGGGTGTATCGTTACAATTTAGTTTTCACTGCCACCTAAAGGCCTTGCACTCAGTTTGCAGAGTCGTGTAAAGGCTGGTTTATACTCGTGCGTAGCCTCCGTGCGGTGGGACCCGCAGAGGCTACGCAGACTCTGTGTGTTTATACTCCTGCGTAGGGAAACGCGCCGGGTCGCGGGTGTTTTTTCCGGCTCTACAGGCAGCGGTAGGCTGGTACCGGTCAATAAACTCCACCACGCGGGGTGTTTCAGTGCTTCAACATACAAATTTACAATCTACTGATTACATGCAATGATCAGTTTTTAAGAGCAGCTGTTAGATGAGCTCCACAGTCTGATAATTTTCCACGAGTCATTATTGGCGTCTCTGTGGATTTTGTGCCACAAATCACCAACGCAGCTGCAGGATCAATGATGTAAACTGTTGTCAGATCTGGAAAAGTGCAGTTTTATTTCACTTTTTACCCGCAGTTTAAAAGGTAGTCAGATATCCGGAAACTAGTATCACCATCTGACCAATCACAGGGGAGAACTTCCGCGTCTCTGTGTCTCCGTAGCCGGCTGTAGTCAGGCCTGGAAGAGGTGCGCGTCGAGCCTCTGCGGACCTACGCAGAGGCTACGGCGGTTACACCGTAACCCCCACGACGCAGACGACGCGCGAGTATAAACCCACCTTAAGAGTTGTATAAATGTATTTTTTTTCAATCCTGTAAAGGTGGAAAAGGGAACAAGGCCTGAAAGTCCTGTTTTGGCTACTGTATCCTTAAGGCGGAGAAACTCTTTTATGAGCAAAGACAAAGAAAGCTGGCAGTTATGTGCCAAAGACACATACCTCTAAAAGAAAAGAATAACAGAGTTTTTTACATCCTTTTTTGTGAAACAATGATGTTTTTGTTTGTTTGTTTCTGTTTTTTGCTGTGCATTACCAAAGTGATTTAACAGTGAGGTCGGGTTTGCTTATCCTCTAACAGTATAACTGTACAGTGCTCTTTGTAAGAGCTGGAACAAAAGAGTCTGTAATTCTGTTCCCTCATACTGACAGCATATAAGTATCCTCTAAAAATGGCCTCAATGTGTCTCTCTTCCCTAGCACGTATTGTCGCTGTGTAGACAGCTCATGCATTCTCTTGAATTTTGGCAGAGTAAAACAGCACACGCAGCACCTTGTGCAAATGCAGAGGCAATTCATTTATTTCCAGATAATTAGAAATGATGGCAGGTGGGGGGAAAAGAGAGGGTAAGAAGTGATGGACTAAGAAAGGCTTTGTAGTGAGTCAAAATGTAGATGAGAGAAGCTCTTTAATTCCACCTCTGATTACTAAGTGGCTACGTCCATTATCTTTACACAGTGAATAGCAGAACACCATAAAAGTAAAATGTGACTCATCCATCCCTGCCGGTTATCGCACTCAGTGGCATATGGGAGTTAACCCACCACCCCATCCATCCCCACACAGACTGACACCATGCCTACTTAACATAGTCCTTTAGAAAGTGCTCCATGTGTCCTTCTGTGGGCTGGAGGTGTTTGTACATAAAAGCTGTCATTTTACACTTGATGTCCAGGTGTGTATGAGGACAACTTTTGTGTATTCATGAGTGTTTTTGCATGCATGAAAATGGGCATATATGTCTTTGTAACAACACATTTGTGTGTCAGGTAATTTCTTCTCCTAGTCTGAGACAATGGGTGGAGTGTAGGTCCCCTCCTCTCTCTCTCTGCTGTGGTTCTCTGAGAGGTATTGCCTCCCTTATTGCTGCTGAAAAGTCCCATCAGTGCCAGGCACTCCTGATTTATGTCCCTGATCCCCAGCACCTCCAGCTCCTTTTCATTAGGATTTACAATATTCCCCCATTGTTCAGCTCCCCCCACGTTATCGGCCCTGCCCAGGCATGTCAGCAGGACGGGCTCCCGCACGCAATCACACCAAGGAAGGGACCGAGGGAGAGATCGAAGAGGTGGAGGAGACGTAGAAATAGAGAGGAGGGGGGTGGAACGGAGGGACAGCACAAGTGTTTAGATGAAGAGAGAGATAGAAAAGTGGCAAGCAGAGATGTGGGAGGAGGAGGAGAAGGAAGGGGGGGCTGGGGTCCGTCGAAAGGAATGATAGAGGGCGTTAAATGAAAAAAGGACGAGGAGGTAGAGGGCAGCACATAGAGAGAAGTGGAAGAATGGGAGATGTCCATCTAAGCTCTGGTTTTATTGTTTCTGAAAGGTTGGAGAGGGTGATGATTTGAGGGATGAGGGATTAGGTGGCGGGGCAGAAGTTAGGCAAAATGCAACCCATGATTGTAATGGCAGAGGGGGGGTGGAGGTTCCCTTTAGATGCATTACAGTAACAAATTCTCTCAGTGAACTTCCATTAAGATATAGATTTTATTGCCTGAGAATATGCTGGAGTTGCTGTGTGCTCTGCGCGCTGTTTACAAGATAAGAAGAAGACAATGGTGCTCTTGTGGAAAGCATTTGATATGGACCCTCACTCTGTCAATTTCAACATCTTTACTGCCTAAGAGATCAGTTGAAGGGGCGTGATGCTCTTTGTAGGTGCATTTTATCCCGGGGTTTAAAACATCACCCAGGAAGCTGCAACAGAGTTGTTAAGTGCGGCATAATGAATGCTGGGAAGGCAGCCTTGAGAAAGGTCGAGAGGGCCACATGAGCAGAATGGGAATGAAGGGAAGCAGTTTAAAGAGATTCAGGATCAATGCTTGTCTCGATGTTGTGCCTGCACTCTTAGAAATGCCGGGGTTCAAAAACAGCCCAGCATTTTTTTAGCGTGTGCAAAGACGTGGCACACAAAGGTTGTTTGTGACGGCAAAGTGGCGAGAAAATGAATCACTTCTCTTTTTTTTTTAAACTATTTTAGTCATATTTCTTTAACTGCTTGATAATAAAAGTGTATACAGTACATAAATCAAACCATATTATTCATCCCCACCTCAAGTGAATAAATACCACATTTTCTTAATTGCTACCAAAGTCACAAATGGCAAGCATTTCCTATTTGTGTCCATTCAAGACAATGACATGGAAATCTGAAATGAATTGCAAATCGTCCTCGGTTTATATGCAGGGGGGCCTTCTTGCCCCCTCAGAGCTTTCCTCTAAAAGATGCGTCTGACATACACCTTTAAGAGGACGAAGATGAGAAAAGAAAAAAGGAAACAGAAGGAGGGGGTAAGGAAGATGGCCGATAAGCTTGCTTGCTTTCGGCTCTGTGGAGGATAAGGGAGAAGAAGTTTTAATATCTCTAAATCAGCTGCACGATATTGAAAGTGTCATCTAATTGAAAATGATTTAGGACACCGAGCCCGCCTGGCAATCATATATAAATTCACTCCTGACACCAGCTCCAAAGTCTCTCTATTTCTACTTTATGAGTCATTTGCATGGTGGGGGCCTTGGAGAGTATAAACCATGCAAATGATATGGAGTGCTGCACAAGGTGATGTATCCCCTCCCCTCCTCCATCTCTCTATCTGGCTCTCATTCCCCCTCTTAGCCTCAGGAGAAATGCTTTCTGCTTTGCTGCTGCCTTTGTCCAGAAAGTCATTTATTTCTCTTGTTGTTTGCTTGCTATTTTACAGCTCGCCGCATAGTTTAGAGGGAAAGAACCGGCTGCCACCCCATTCAGCTGAATGACTGTCATCTTCCATTTGCAGCCCCATGTTGTACGTGGAACTTATTTCCTTATTTTGTGAAGAAAGAAAAGAAAGAAGAGATGGAGACACCCGTAATAGAAACTGTGTCGTGTGAAGTAAATCTTTGCATTTCAGACTATGATATGAAGCAGTGCTGCTGTCTCTGGTACATTTATCTCACAATAGACTTTATTCTTCTTTGCAATTCTGTCGTGAACATAAGTTTAAGACTGATTACATGCTTTTAAACAAGCACTCGGCAGGAAAAATCAACATAAAATGAGCATATAATCAGAAACACTGTAAGGCTAAATGAAACAAAACCATGAATCCAAAGGGGGAATATTTTTAGAAAGAATGCTGTTAGGTGATAAGAAAGATATGGATCTTCATATCCAGGGCAATCCTTTACCTGACGGAACACCTTTCCTCTCAGCCGGATATAAGGATCAGCAGGAGGGTTCAGGAAGGCTGGAGGAACATGTTCACCCTTTATGGCTCCTATGAAACTTTTATAAGTTTAAAATCCTCTCCAGAGAGGAAAAGATTACATTAAAAGATAAAAAGAATGGGGGAAACTGAAAGCAATCAGAAAGTAAAAGCATCCATTTTACCTCTGCTGTCTGTTGAAAAAAAGCTCAAATAGGGAAGAAAAATCTTTTTAGTCTTTTTGACCACTGGGAAGTTGCTGCTATTATGGTGTCACAAACTGCCATAAGGGAATATCCACATCTGTATTACTGTGTAATCTAACCCTGTGTGGTCTTCTGTTGTAGAAACAGAGCTAAGTGATTCCACAGGGTGTAATTTGTGTATAAACATGTGTGCCCTCATTTTATCCCTTCTAGATTTGTGGTTTTGGTCCATTTACCAAGAAGCAATGTGGTGTATTCATCCTCATATGTGTGTGTGTGTGTGTGTGTGTGTGTGCGTAAATGTACATGATTTGAGTTAGATTTGACATTCCTGCAACCTGCTATATTGTTTGCTTTCATTACCTTTATTTGTGCCAATGCACATTGATGAGTGTATGTAAATGTTGAGAATATATTCATATGCATGTGTGCATTCACGAGCTGGTGAATGAACGACTGCGGCGCTCTCAAACGTTGCCCAGGGAGTTCCTGCGTGTGGTGTCGCACTTGTTTGTCTTCCACTGCTGTTCAAACAATGGTTCCCCACGGGCCCACTTTCCACCTAATTCAAAGACTACAGAGAAAAGGAAGTGATAGGAGCGCACTACCCCAGCTCAATTACACAAACACATCAACCACTTCCATGTACAAGTAAACACAATACAAAGCATTGCAAACCTGCTTTGTGTTGTGTTAAGAGCCAATGAACATTCTCTGTTGCATGTATAAACACACACATACAAAAAGTCTATAACATCTAATAAACGCACAGGTGCAGTTCTAACAGGTCTGAGAAGTCTGTCAGCGCAGCGCAGTGATAAACCAAAAAGTCAATAAAGCATTTTGTTGTGTCTTTGAAGGTGATGATGTGTCAGGAGGTGATTTTTCTCTGTGAGCAGTACTTATGTAGCATAGGACTGGACAGTTAGTTGTGTTTAAATGCATTTTTAATGCATTTTTATTCTCAAAGCGAAGACACAAAGCTTTGCAGGAAGAAGTCTTTTGCAGTCATTCATTTTACAGTGTATTTACAGGATAACTCATTGAACATAACATTCATTGGCCATTTTATAAAAAATTCACCTGTTCATTTGATTGTTAACAGAAATATCAGCCACGTCGAGTCAACTCACTAAAGTTAGGACCGAACATCAGAATGAGGCAGATAAGGGGTTTAAGGGACTTTGAACACAACAAAATTGTATCAATCTATTCATTTTATCTTTTCTTATCCAGTATCATAGTGAGGAAAATGATGGTCTGGCTGTTGTGTTGTGCCCAACAATTTTTCTTGCCCAAGGAGATCTTGGTGGGGATTGAGTTTTGTGAATTTAAAGCCCTCCTTATTGTTTGGGTATAGTTTTTTATGTGAACACATCCTTGAAACAGATGAGCTACAGCAACAGAACATCACACCAAGAGCTTCTCCTGTTGGCTAACGACAGGAAACCAAGCCAAAATTCACACAGACACGCCAAAACTGGACAATATTAGATGGGACAATATTGTGTGGTCTGATGAGTCTCCATTTCAGCGGCAACATTCCCAGCTAGGGTCAAAGTGGTGTAAACAATATGGTAGCATGGATCCATGCTGCATTGTGTCAACAGTTCAGGCTCATGGTGGTGAAATGGTGTGCCGGTAGATAATCGTATTGCTGCTAGAAAACTACAATAATGGCGGAGGGGCGTGGAGTCTAACCGAGTACAACGCTGAGTGGCCTGGAAGGGGGCGGGGCGTGAAATGTCTCATTCTGATTTAAAGAGTCCGCACCAAAACGAGCTGCTCTCATAGACTGTAAGGACGCACCTCAGAACAGGAGTTAAGGAGAGGTGTATGAAGCTATACTAACGATGATTTCAGACCAAAGGATTGCGGTTCTTCTTTAAATAAACCATAAATGAATGATTCATATGTGAAAAGGAAAGATTGAATTGAATTGTTTTAACAAAGAAGTGAGAGAAATTACTGAACATGTCACTGTTTATCAGATAGGGATACTAACTGTAGAATCATTGTTTCTTTGTACAGTATTCAATAAACTCACCATAACATGTCAAAATATATACATCCAGCTCCACCTGCTCAATTATATGTTTATTTGTAAATGTAATACAGTGCTGTTTAGGAGAGACACCGTGGCTGTCATCCCTGTTATTATTAGTCAGAGACACAGATTGTTCTCCATACAACAGCCAGAAGATTCAGAACTAAATTATGGTCGCCTTAAGGACCCACTTCATAACTTTTACTGTTTTCACTGTGAGGCACCCCCCATTGATGGCTAATTCAGCATTCAGCCTACAAATGAAGTTGCCTTGCCTTGAATGGAATCGGTATTATTGGTTGTGATTTTGAGATTGGAATATAATATGCATAGTTTGATAACTAACTGATGTCTTTAGTTTGTTTTTGTAGACAGGTCGGCGGGAATATATATGGTCTGGAGAAGCTGCCCCTGAGAAATGTGGTTCACAGATCATGCTACTGTTGCCTTATGTTTTTGCTTCATGTCCTAAATCAGTCTGAAAACTGTAGCTCAGCTATGCCCAAAGCATTGTAAATAAACTAAACACCAGGTGAAGATTACTTCTGACTCCATCTGTGCTTCTTCCATTTCCTGCCAGTCTTTATTGTCAGAACTTCATCATTAACATTAATATTTAGTGTTTTTCCATTTTTCCTATAACAATAGATGCCACATCCGTAAATCAGACCATAAAATAAAATCATAATGTATGTACTGGAGGAAGACAGAAAGATTTTCCCTATTTTTCACATTTGTACACATATATACGTGTACACACACACACAGTATATGTATATATATATATTTATATATATATATATATATATATATGTACATACATATACATACATATTAGGGGTGGGCATAGATTAATTTCTTGAATCTAGATTAATCTCACAGCAATCTTTAATCTAGATTAATCTAGATTAAAATGGCTCATTTTAGGCAACAGCCATGTGGACGTGCCAGTTCCACAGTTTAAATTGTGCCAGGTATTCATATTCAATATTATTTAAAATTAAATGTACTATTTTTAAACTTTTAAACTTTAAATATATTTGTTTATTGAAACACAGTTATAAAGAATGAATCCAATGAAATGAAAAATTAAATGAGTGAATGAATGAAGATGTAGAAAATGTCTATTTAAAAAAACTGTCCTGCTAAACAGGTAAATAAATTCAGTCTAGTCTGCTGAATGATGTTGGTTCTCTAGCAGCTTGGTAGCTTCCCACCTTCCAGCCGATGTAAACATCCAACCTGCTGATCCAACATGATGCTACTGGAGCGCGCATCAACACATGGAGGAACGTTTAAAGACAGCACACTCCGATACAGGAGGCTAAGATAACCAGCCTCACCCTGCATTAGAACTGGCCTGACACTGTTAGCTTTGGTTGGAAACGACACTAAAACACACAAACACACTCACCTCTTATTTCAACAGTCTCATGGTTTTGAAGAATTTCGGGTCTTTCACTAACATTATTGCTCATGGGTTGTAGAGGATTGTGATATTTATTTAAACACCAGCTGATTCTGCAGCAAACAAAGCTGTCAGAACTTAACACCACGTTAGCCCGCTTGCAGCTTCCTACACACAGCTGTCCTCAGATGCATCTGAGTTTATTTTTGTTGTGCATTAGGTGATTGCTTTCTTACAGCTTAATCCAGGAGTGTCCCTGTCCCACTGCAGTCTGGTTTAATGTTATAAAGGATATTTTCTGCATTGCTTTTATATGCTGTCCTCCTCATGCCTTCCTCCTATTCAATCAACTGAAATATTCATATAGTAAAAAAGAAAATGTATAATCCTTGCAGCATTTAATATCCATAAAATGTATTTGGTAATGCATGATAATTGTAAAGCTGTATCTAAAGGGTATCTCCAAATATTGGTCTTGTGCAAGTGCATAACAATCAAGGTAATGCAATTTTAAACATGTGAAAAGCACCAGAGGTGTTTTCATTTGATCTCTAGCAGAAAACCGATTAGATGAAAACTGTCTACACCTACCTTGGAGATTACTCAGAGTGACGAGAACCTTCACTGCAGAGATGTTCCTGTTATGTTATTCAAATGATTTGGATAACTCTGGAAATATAATACCAAATATTACTTTTGGTATTAAATTAGTTGTGAAGCTTAACACAGAAATTGAATTCTGGCACAAAAGAGGAGTACAGAAATTCTCATGTAAATTATTCTAAAAGTTTAATGTTTCTGTCTATTCTTGTTGTGTGCCGTGCTTCCAGTAAATGAGCAATTGCGCCACGATTTCAGCATTGTAAGGTCAGTGTATACTTGTTATGTTCATAGGACAACACAGTAAATCCCGCTGCAGAGAAATGCTTTTAGTAGAGACATCCCTCAAAGTGAAGCCACTTTCTGCTATTCAAAATAAATCCCTGGAACAAACTGATTACGTAAATAGCTAAAGGCACGATGAGAGATAGATGTGTCTTTGTTTGTAGCACGGAGCAGTTAGAGCTGCAAGCAGGGCTTAATTTGTGCCGGATCAAGCCGGATCCCGATCCGGTACCTCTGCGGTTGGATCCGGAACCAGAATTAATATTCCAACATAAACGCGCTCACGCAGCGTACTGAGCCGCAGAGAAGTCATGAAGCTAGAAGCAGTCATAGGACGCAGAACTCTCCACATTATTTTATTTACTGCCAGTGACTGTGGGTGTTATTTTTAATTTAACTCCACAAAAGGTAAAACTACCCCGATCTCCCCAGAATATAGCCTATATTTTTCTAATCCTTGAATAACTATCCGGATCACTCCAAAAATCTAACAATCTAACTTTAATTGTGTCGGTAACAGTCAGCAACCAACAGCAAAGGGAGGAAGCTGTGTTAAACGTCTGTCATGAAGTGATTAGGGTGCTGTACGTTTATACTGTCCGATTAAATAATAATGAGGCCTAATCTTATAAATTTGTACATTTATAAAGTCTGAAAGCTGAAGCAACAGTGTTGTTTTTGGCCTCATAATTGATTTAAAATCCTTATATTTCTGAATAATTGCCTGCGCTCGCTCCGCAGCCTGCAGGAAAACCCATTGTTGCTTGGTCAGATGCTGCAGGTGGTTGTTAGGGGGGGAGGAGCGGGGTGGGGGGATCCATCACCTAGTTCATCACTTTTAACTTGCCGGATCCGCCCCCACTCTGCGAGCCGGCACCTCCCACTTTACAAATTAAGCACTGGCTGCAAGGAACAGAACAACTGGCCAACAGGCCCAGAGATTTACACTTGTTGGGTTCACAGAGCATGTGCCATTAATCCACTGCCAATGTTTTCATCTTCATCAGTCATCCACTGAAATTTAAAAAAGACAGAAAAAAGTTAAAAAAAATAAAAGTAAAAGTATTTGTTTTTCATTTACCAAGCCAAATCTAGTATAAATAAGGTTGCTAATTGACTTTTTATATTCTTTCAACCTAACTTTACCTGTAATGAGAAAATATTCAGTCGTTACAAAAGCCCATTCTGCCCAGTTACATCACTTCATGCTCAGATTTAGCCTTCAGTAAATGACATGCCCTAATTTTATCACCAAGGGAAATGTTCTCCCGTTGCTAATGCAAGTCACTGGTTTGTCCTTATCATCCTGCATGCTTTTAATAGTCCTGTCCAGCTACTGGCAGGCAAATTTATTTGAGCCTAATCCAAGTTAGCTGTGATTCAAATACTTGGTCAAAGCTTGGGAGGCCTTTTCTCCCCACAGACGCTTGAACTGAGAGACAGAAGTAAACAATTTAAGTAGCAGAATTGTGCTTCAAATTTCAAGAAGCAGTAAGTAAGAGCGATAAATTTAGTTTATGGAGTGACTTTGAAGTTAAATCTGAAGTTGGATAAAATGAGACTTAAATCAAAGTCGTCACTGTGGGTGAAAAAGCTACAAGGAGTTATTGTACCCCTTGCCATGCCCCTCTGTACAGTAGCACTGTTTAGAGTTAGTCACTCTTTTTCTGTTCCACTTAATCCAATTCAGGGTGTATAGTGCCAAAAAAATATTATTTATGCACCTAGGTGACTAAAAACCCCTGAGGTTGCTTTAATGATCCATATTCTTGTATGTTACTGGACAGTGAACTCATCAACTGGCAGGGCAATAGGTTTTTGCAACTGATTCAATTTTGCGTCATCAATATGCCCTCTGGCTGGTTTGCAGGCAGCAGTAAGCAAACTAGATGCTGGCATACTGCAAACAAGTGTGTACACTGAGATAAATTATCCAGTTAAAATGAGTTCCAAAAGATGATTTTTGAAAAAAGAACAAAATATTCTGAGCAGATTTTTGTTTTGTTTTGTTTGTTTCTGTGTTGCTAAATAACAAGCATAGACAGATTATGTGCTCTGCAGTGCATTTATATTCTTTTGCAGATTAAATGATAAGCTGCTGGAGCTTGTGAGGTGGATGTGGATTATGTTGCTGCATAATAAATAGATAGAGGAGAGTCTGCATAGCAGGGGAGCGACATTAATCTAAGCGAACATGACTGTACCGCTCTGGGTAGAAAGTAGATGAAAATAGTATCAGTGTTATGTGGTGTAAAGCCCCTGGGTGGTTTTATCCCAGGTTGACTCTTGAGGTGAGTAATGAGCTCAGGTGTCCTCATTGGAAGCCTCAGAGGACTGAGGGAAAGTACAGTTATGGAACATGATTTCCCTATGCAAGTTTTAAACCTTGGATTTAACAGTTTTTTGGATAATCCGTATCTGAACTCATTGCAAGTGCTTATTTAAGTAATATTATTATTTTTTTTTTATGAATTAAAAAAATGGTTCAGAAGATTGTATAACTAAGTATTAAGTGGGGGAAGGGAAGTGTGTTTGTGTGTGTGTGTGAGAGTGTAATGATAAGAAATTTTATTATCCATTTCTAGAAATGCAGCTCAAACATTTTTGAGTAGTCATTGGTGGATTTTCCAGGACAATCATTTTTGGCAAGGAACACAGAAAAAGAAATTATTGCTTGAATCATTTCCATATAAATTGTGTTTTGCTTGAAATAACTTGTAGTTACTGAAAAAAATGCAGTCTTTTTATTCACCTTTTACAAGTCAACAGTCTCATACAATAACCCATCAAAAAAGAAGAAGAGCAGAGATGTGCCACATCAGCAGGGTTCCCAACGAAGTCAAAACAGCTTCACGCCTTATATGTAACTGTTCAGCAATGGCTATATATAGCATCTCTTATTATTTCATAACTAGGGCCATTGTCATTGGATGTTTTGTTTTTTATTGGCACGAATGATAGAGGTAATCTGTGAGTCCATGTTTTTGTTCCAAATAAAACAAAGTGTACTTTGCATCTTTCACGTTGGTAGGCTTCATGCTGGTTCTGGTTGCTGAGCCTAACTTTGAACCTGTTGGAGCTTTCAGTCCAAAGAAATGTTGGTTTGAAACTTTAAAAGATGGTTCTCAGCTGGACTCAAAACATAGCGTTCTTCTTTGCTAATCATAATGTCATCAGTGGTCAAAGACCTCCCCCTATGGGTCCAGTTAAACTGATGTGAATATGGCTGGTTCCCCAGAAAGCACTGTGGTTCTGAGACTCCAGAATGTAGACTGAACCACAATCCTGGTTTTCTGAAAGCACTGTTACGCCGGTTACTGTACATACAAGCATGTTCTTATTTATGAGGCTGCAAGAACAAGAAACAACTTAGTTTTGATTTGATCAGTTCATACTCAGTGAGACACATGACAGGACGGGGATTACTGCAGGGGTGTTTCTGTTTCTGTTTATTTAGATCCACCATTAGCTACTGACATAGCAACAGCTATTCTTCCTGGGGTCTACATCATCAGGCTATAAATGCAAAAACACTGAACAATGTACATACAACATTCTCCCTAACAAAAATTATAACAAACATAATTCCCAAAATCAATACATACAGAACCATAAT
>JAVQJG010005884.1:0-19347 GCA_036024015.1 Craterocephalus amniculus | reverse complement strand
CAAAATTATGGTAATTTTTGACTTACAAACATTAGTTTGATTGAATAAAATATTTGTTTTGATTGAAAATATTAGTTTTGATTGAAGTTGGAGAATATACTCTCTCAAATGTATATTTTTAATTGCAACCTATTTGGTTTCTACCACTACAAAAAAAATTGATTCTCACTTCTTTTCTTTTGCTCTCAAAATTTATTTTTGGTTTCAAGTCTATTCTATTTGTTGAATAATAAAGAAACAAAATTCTCTCCATAGTCTTGTTCTTTTAAAGTCTGCTATAAGGTATAATTATTTGATTAATTTAGTCTTTTCTTCTTTAAGTTTTAACATTAGTCTGTAAGAGAGATCTGTTTTTGGTTATTTAGGTATTTTAGGGTAAAAAAAAAAAATTATTAGTAAGTTGTTGTTGGATTCATCCTTTTAATATACATTTTCAGATAATACAAGAAAGGGAAATAGTATTTCCTCTTACACTGTGATATTTGTCAGATAGTTTAGTATCTATAAGGAACTGGGCTGCATGGTGCATAACCTGGCTGAGACACACTCATCATCAAAAGTCACTGTTGTTGATATCTAGCTGCAGGTGTTATAAGATTACATTGATGGTTTAGAGAAATCAGGGATATAAAGCACTTTATATGAGTCTCATTTAGTCTCCAGGTCTGGCAGTTTATTTTCATGAATTCACTTAACTTTAAATGTAGTATCTGGATTAATTAATTAATTAGTTTTGAAACAGTTCTGCCTCAAGTTTGTTTATTTTCTCGTCATTGTTTTAACTCACAGGGAGGAAGATTACTTTCAAGAGTATAACAATTACTTTGAATCTCAGACATGTTGATTATGGTTCATTTATGAACTTTGCAAATAACCAGTTTTACCTTATTTAGTACTTTATGTGCTGATTTCATTAGTGAAGTTTTTAACAGTTTGGAGAACTGTATTACCATAATTTCATATTTTGAAATATTTCTTCAATACTGAGCCCTTTTGTTTTAAAACTTCTATTAAATTCTTCCCAATGGAAGTGTGACTTCACTACGGGGTACACAGTGGCTTGCAAAAGTACTCATCCCTCTCGGCAACCTGGAATTAAAATGGAAATGTGGCGTATGTAGAGTTGGTGCAGCCTGATGAAGGTCACTGTCCTGCTGGCAGGTGAAGCTCTGTCCCAGTTTCAGAGTAGTTGTCCTCAAGAATTTCCCTGATTTTAGCACCAAATTATTCCTTCAGTTCTGACCAGTCTCCCAGTCCCTGGTGATAGAAAACAGCCCCACTAGCAGCATTGGTATATTTAATGTAAAACTAGCGTTTTGGCTTTGTGTTTGTTATTGTTTTTATTTACAAATAAAACAACAAAAAAAGCTAGGAGCTTGATGCTGTTCTTGGGATGATTGGAGATGTTGACGTAATCTTTTCCTTGATGGGTTTTATCAGGGATGGGCATTCAATTAAATTGTCTTAATTGATTATCAGAAGAATTAACGATCAATTATTAATTAATCATTACTATTTCTACATTAAAAATCTATATTTAAAGCCTATATTTAGATTAAGTGAAAATACTTTATATAGATTTTTATTACAAGATGAACTACTCTTGTCACAGTTAAATGGGAGTCATTCACTGGTTACACTGGAAAATATGTGCCTACATACAACTTCAGCACCAGTCTAAAGATGCATTTTAGTAATCTGTTCAAAAAATAATGTAATCGATTAAAATCTTAACAATCAATTAATAGATTGTTGATTAATTATGTCCATCCCTAGTTTTTATATTTATTTGTGTATTTAACTTCTTCCTTGGCCACTTGTTTAGCATGCTAATACTAGACAATGCTCTTGGTTTGTGTCTCTGATTGAAGTGGCTTCCTTCTTGTCCGGTCTGTGCAAGGCCCTTTTAGGCTGCTTTGATGTGGGGATGTTTCTTTAAATGGTTTAATGGTGCTCCTGTGAGATTTTCAAGGTTTTGGATCTTTGTTTTTTACAGTCCAACCCTGATTTATGACCTGCCAGGTGCCTCATGATTGCTGGTTTAGCCTCCACAGGTGGATGCATACTGAGATCATGTGACACCCAGGTGGCTCTTGCGTAACTGATCATTATGTCATTTCTGAGGTAGTTGGTAGGAGCAGATATTTAAGAGCTTTCTTAGTAAAGGTGACATTATTCATACTCCATTTTTAAAGCTAATTTCACTAAAGCAATTCTGATATAAAATTTGATAAAAGAAAAAAGAGAGGCATTTAAAACAAAAGTCTGTATGGAATAAATCCACCAAGTGAGCTGAATACTTGTGCAAACCACTGGCAGACAGTTTCCTTCCCACTCCAAACCTCCTGATCTACTACACCTGCTGTCCTGCTGACAAGTGCGCCTACCTGTGGTGCTGCAGCAGGAGAGCTCAGTAGCTCCTTCAGTAGAAGCAGCTCCTCATACGAACCTTTTCTTGCCCTTCATTCTAATCTCCCTCCATCCCCCAGAGTGCAGTTCCTTCTCTCCTCCAGCAACAGTCATCCTCCTCATACTCCTGTGCTTTGAGGGCCTCCTCTTCCTCATCTTCACCTCTGTGATGTTTGGAACTCAAGTCCACTCCATCTGTACTGATGAGACCGTAAGTGACCCATTTAGTGATCTTCTGCCCACCTCCACCTCTCTGTTTTTCTCTCATTTCTTCCCTTAGCTCCTCACACCTGATCCCTGCTGCCAAACTATTTGTTTTGTCAGAAGTAGAAACTGCGAAGTGATGCATCATACTGTGCAGCTAAGCATGGAAGAAAATATCCTACAAGTCTCTAATATACTGTCTTAAAAGTGAAAGTTGTAAATCTTGAGCAGTTAAGAGGGAATATATGGTTTCTGTGAGTATACACACAGTTCCTCTGAGCTTAAAGTTCTCATTTTAAAGAGGTGAAGCAGCACTCAAACTCATGCTCTGTGTCTTCTGCCTTTTAAGCCAAAGGGCATGGCCATTACTTCTGCAGTGTGCAGATCACCACACCAGAATGGAGGGACGGCGGCTTAGCCACATTTAAATCAGACCATGTGGGCTAAGGTGTTACCTTACGGCTGCTGAAGCAGCCACTTTCACACTGCAGGAAAAAGTGACCCAGATCAGATTTTTTCTTTTCTTTTCTCAGTCTATGACAGTCTGAACGGCACACATCAATCAGACGGAGGCCTCTTTTATATGAGGTCCTAAATCAGAAAAATATAAGTGACCTCAGTCTGAACACTCATTTCCTATTTCATCCATATTTTTTATCAAAAGTTTGCTTCTCTGACTTGTGGCATTATCAGATTATTTAAGTGATCATGTAAAAAGCAACATCAGCTTCATATGATGGCAGCTCTCTGATGGTGGTAAATACGATGAACCTACCTAAATTTATCCCCAATACTCCTATGACTAAAGTCCCATCTATGCTCCCATTTAGGGATATCCGTTCAAACGTCATGCGTGGCCGTGCTCATGCTTCCATTCGTGTTTTATGTTGCTGTGGTCGAGCTCCACTAGGGGGCAGTGCTGAGTTCAAAGTTAACCCGTGAGTCTACGTTGGTTTCAGGTGCGATGACGATAGGCCTCTATACAGTTGTTTCTAAACAACGAACACATTGAACACTTGCGTAGCCTTATTTCTTCTGGTTCTGCTCAACACTACCACCGTAGTTTCTGGTGGCATCACTCAAATTGCATTGAGTGAGTGATGGGCAAGGACCCTGAAAATGCACCAAATTGCCTGTTTAACCGATGCATGAGACGGACAACTATGTCATTCTGCATCTAGCATATTTGGGTCTTTTGGATTAAAAAAGGCCGTCCTGGGGCCTATACTACGAAGCTGGATTTTCTCTTATCGAGGTAACTTTAGGTTCAACCCGGGGTTTTCCGTCCTACGATGCTGGTTCACTTCTGATCAGGGTATATCACTTATGCTGGACACCTAACCTGGTCCGTACCAGGTTAAGTTCTGGATAAGAGATCAGCGAGAGGAAGCGCCATCCTCTTGACCAATCAGATCTCTTAGAAACTGTCCTGCCCATCCTGTTCACCTTAGGAAAAAAAAAAAAAGAAGAAGGGAAAGAAAAAATTCCTGTCCACCTCGGTGCGCTGATCACACGAGGAGCTTTAGGGGGGAAAAACCATTTTAGAAATAGATGCAATATTATAATTAGGAAATAAAACCTCACTGACCACTTTCAAATTAAGTTTTATTTTCCCTTCTTGACTTGTTCCCAAGTCCGTTAAACTCCACCAGTGTTGCATCTCAAATAACGAGGTTAATAATAATTCTCACACAGAACTTTTATGGAACAACTTCTCACGCTGTCACGGAATAAATATTCAAACATAAATGCAGAGAAGTCATGAACTAGAAGCAGCCAGAGGACGCAGACCTCTCCACCTTATTTTATTGACTGCCAGTTAATGTGGGTGTTATTTTTAATTTAACTCCACTGAAGGTGAAATTATTCCGCTCTCCCCAGAATATATATTTTTTTAATACTTGGATGCAGATAATATCCTGATCACTCCATAAATCTATTTCTTTCTTATTTAGTTTCTGAAACTTAAAATTTAATCAAAATCTGCCCATAACTTTATTCATGTCGGTAACAGTCACACAGAAGAAAAATAAAGGAAAGGGAGAAGCTGTCCGAAACGTCTGATGGTAATAAAGTGGTCATGGTTCTGTACGTTTATATTGTCCGAAAATTTGTACATTAATAAAGTCTGAAATTCCTGCGAACTGAAGCTGAAGCAGTAACAACAGGGTTGTTCTTGGCCTCATAATGTGTTTAAATTATTTTTTTCTGAGGAATAATTGCCTGCGCTTCAAGCACACCCTGCAGCCTGCAGGTAATCCCCTCGCTGATTGGTCAGACGCTGCAGTCTCCGCCCCTTTTATGTGAGCGCGCACTGATCCAGACAGGGAAACTCTGGTTTGAGTTACCGAGTTGATAACCAGCTTTGTAGTACGGTAAATCAAGATTGCGGATGTCTAGTTAAGTCAAACCAGGTAACAGAGAGAAATCCCGGGTATGTTAACCTAGCTTCATAGAATAGGCCCCTGGTGTCCTGGTTTGCATTCACACCAGTTCATCATGGAGTTCATCATTCTTCCACACCTAGATTGTGTTCGTGCTGCACAACTCAAAATGTATCAAACCTTTTTAGCATTCAACTCTTGACCAGAGGCAGCCCTGCACTATGAGCTGATGAAGAAGGTGAGACACACAATGAAGAAGAATGATTATGCTATTGGTTAATGCAGGACAAGCTGAACATGGAGCTGATCCTCCAGATCCTAGTGGTCTTGGGTCGATTATATTCTTATCAAAACTTATTCTGTATTCTTCCACATCAGATGGCGAGCCATTTCTTCCACCCACAGTGGCCTATGTTTATGCATTTACCCACAATGCCTTGCACTGAGCCCACAATGCACTTTGTTTTGTAGTGCATTTCCTGTATTTAGTCCGCTTGAAGCGAAGCTGGACTGAACCAGTTTGTTTGATTCAAATCAGAATTCATTTGCATATTGACAATACCCTAAGAAGGATTGGAATCAAAAATGCTGGTGTGAACGCTCCCTCTCTGCATGTAGACCCAGACAAATTTTTTCTGTCTGTGCATGGATGAAAAAAACAAATGGAACACAAAAAAACAAAATGGTGTGCAGCAGCAGGAAGCCAGTATAGTACGTGCAGGTATAAAAGAAGTGTTTACTATTCAGCAGCTTTTTAAGCTCCAACATTAGCAGCCAACGCTGAGACTGTAGGTGCCACCATTTTCAGAAACGGCTGGAAGTTACTACATATGTGCTCTGAAAGAAATCCAGCAATGAACTAGAAAATGTAGATTCAGAGGTGCATGTGGACATGTCAGATTTGACTATTGGAATGATCTGATTAACTCCTGTATATCAGATGTTAATGATCATGTAAACAGGCTCAACGATCAGAGACAGGTTCTGTGCTGAAAGAGGCAGACGTGTAAACAGCCTGATGAGCGTACATCACGTGGTCACTTCAGGGCTGTAGACTGTTCATACTGGAGTCCAGTGGAGCTTGCATGTGATTATAACATGAACAACCATGCCAAAAAAAAAAAAGATCTGAACTGAGAACTTTGACCTGCAGTGTTACTCTACCTTTAGTCTGGATGTGAAAGCATAGATATAAAACACATTTAACGGCCGTCCTCCCTCTCTTAGTCATGACAAATTCATGTTACTGATCTGTTGACATGCAACACAATCTGTTGCTCTTTCAGTTGTTTTTGGTTTGTACCAGTTACATTTCCAGCCTTTTGTTGCTGTCATCAGTTTCCCAATGAGCTCATATTGTCCATTAAAATGGTAAAATGTCTCAGTTTTAACCTCTAATATGATGTTTAAGTTCCATTGGGAATAAAACCTGGGGTTTGGCGAGTTGGGATTGTACATTTTATTTCCGCAGCAGAAGATGGCAGCAAATCAGGAAAAAAAAAAAAACATTAATCGGATTAAAAAATGAAAATGCACGGAAGGTTTCTGAATTTCAGCTTGATTAAAGTGAAAAAACTGTCATCAGTGGTTGTGTGTAAAAGCCACTTTTGTAGTCCATTTTAAGGACAGGAGGGGCAGTTTAATCATATTGAATTGAATTTATTTATCAGTGAAACCCGAATCGCTTTCCTACTATGCTGGTTGAGTATGAAGCTCATAAACACCTTTTCTTGCTGTGAACTTCTTTTTGTCTGCAACTCTAGGTCAGAACTTTGGGAACATTTAAGCATGTTAACATGGAGTAGAGGGCTTTGACCAATAAATCCTGTGTGACACAAAAGAAAGGCAACAGACCAAATCAGCCACAAGAACCTTATAAAGACAGCAGTCGTAGCCGGAAGCACAGGCCCAGATTCTGTTTATCGTGTCAGAAAAATGAGTGTTTGGAAGTAGGTTTGTGATGAGTCGGTGGGATACAAAAACACACCAACTGAAGTTTGGTTGTCTTTCGTTTTCAGGGCATAGAGCAGTTGAAAAAGGAAGAGAGAAGATGGGCTAAAAAAACTAAGTGGATGAACATGAGGGCGGTATTTGGACACCCTTTCTCCTTATTGTGGTTTAGCCCTTTCTCCACCCCTGACCATGGGAAGGCTGAGACCTACCAGTATGTGGTGTGAGGGGGGCTCAGCACAGGCCAGCAACATCAAATTACACTGCAGACCCCCACTAGCCATGGACAGCTTTTCATGTGCTTCTCTGTGTTGCCAACAAAGTGCGCTATATGTTTATTTTTGTGTTGCCTTGAGCGAGTTGAGTTGCAGAGAAAAAGAAATACTGTCAGTCTCAGTCCTTTTTTCTAACACTGTGATGATAACCTTTTTCTCCTTCTGTTGAATCACAAATCTATTTTTTTCATTTCCTTTCTCTGGTTCATCTTCCTTTTCCTTTTAAAATAGTTGATTCAGCCAAATTACAAAAAACATCACTCATTTCCTGAAAGGAATGAAGAAATTATGGGTTTAAATCTTATTTTGTCTTAAAATTGTTGAAATAATCTGCTCATTTGTTGTAAATAATGAGAGAAACAACAAGCCAGACGGGAGTTGATTATAGTTTAGCTTTCCTCATCCAGAGAAACTATTTCAGTGAAACAATTTGCTGAGAAAGTTTGTAAGTTTCTGTATGTTAAAATGTAACCGGCTTAACTTTTCACTTTCACCTTCTTATGATCTTAAAGCAAATTGAGAAGAGGCTGTTAGAAACAAGTTGAAATAGTCTGTTACACTGACTTTTTCTTCGACAGAAGACAGAAACTTAAAAAAATAATTGTTGCTCTGACAACATCCATGCTAAATGATGCTAAAAGTCTACCATCATTATAAAATGTATCATCCATCCATTTCTGTACCTGCTTATTTCAGTGCAGTCGCACGGGACTCTTTATTAGAAAAGGGTCAAATTTCCCAATAGTATAAAAACTGGATTACAATGAATGAAATTATTTTTAAAGAACAACTAGATGGTTAATTTTGATTTTGTCGAGTTGTCTTCGCAGATCAGGATCTCTTGTCTGACTTCACTCTATTCAGTTTTGCTTGAGGTACCACAGAACCTCCTCCTGATGAAAAACAGGCCATAAGTCTGATAAATAGTCGAACATAACTAATCTGAGAAAAGGAGGCATCGTGTCATTGGCCCTGTTTACAGTGAGATGGTTAAATGCAAAAGTTTGGTTGCATTCTGGCCTCTTGTTTACCTGAGTTTTGGTGGATACAACTGCAAAGATTTCACAAAGGCACGTGAGGCCTCTGTGGGCGACCGCGTGACCATCTTAACGCAGATGGTGAAGCAAGTATAAATCCAGCTATAGCCTCCGCTGATTTCATCTGCATTAGCTACGTCGTCCCAAACGCACACAGACGCTGTACAAACATAAATCCAGCTGAGCACAACAACGATGGCAGACATCTGAGTCATGTTTGTGCTGCGGCACGTCTTGAATTGGGTGGTCTGAAGCGATCCGTGACTGACGTAGGAGCAGTGCCGTTGGTGAAGAGGTTGTTGTGTCCTGGTCGGATAAAAATGCGGAACACGACTTAGTTACTGGTCCTGTTTCCAGTTTTCCCTGCATGGAGATAGTTGTCTTTCCGCTGTAGGAATGCATTTTTTGCAAATACGGAAAGGGAAAGGTTCTTCCTGGAAGCCATTGACTGACCGGCGGCTCCCCTGAGGTTTCTGGAGATCTTAATTGAAGCTCAAGAATTGAAGCTCCTTCATTTCACCAGTGTGGTGTTATGAATCGATGAACCAATACCTCTGTGAGCTCAGAGTGGCTTGGAGTTACGTTTTTGTGGCGATTCCTCATTATTTACAGCCATTACAGGCACTGTAATGCGGCCTGGAAGTCCTCACTGAAAATTAATGGCTGTAAATAAAGACAGATCACCACAAAAAGCTGCACGATTCATAACAAAACATTGGTGAAATGAAAGAGTTTTGTGGCAGAAACTGCCTTATTTAGAGGCTACATGAGGTGGTCCCACTCACTCCCGTTATATTGGATCTATGCTGATTGCGAGTTAAACTAAATATCTCCCGAAGGAGTTCAAGTTATACCAAAACTATCTGGGTGAATAAATGATAGTATTTCATGCTAGAAAAGAGCTCCAGGTTGTCATGCATGAGCTTAGCGTGGAGAACCCATAGATGGCAGTCGCTAGTTCAAAATCTATGCAGCTACGTAGAGTCCCTTTTAAGATAAAATAGATCACTGTAATTGGGTTTCCCCTCCGAACGAGATCGTCAAACACCATCACCGGATGGAGCTCGTTGAGGAGAGAGTTTTTTCTACCAGGCTGTAAACATGTTTTATTCTGATGTGGTCTTTTTAACATGGGAGTCTATGGGGATTGACTCTCTTTTGGAACCCCTAGTGGATGAGAGGGGAACTGCAGTTATAGGCACTTCCACATAGGCTTCACGTTTCTCCACCGGAGGCCGCTGCTTGGTGGAAACATTGCGCTGTAAACAGGGCCTCAGATCAGTTATCTGTTAGCTGTTCTGTTTTTATCTACCAGTCTGACTAAATGTAAAAGAGAGGCAGTGTTGTAATCCGAGCTACAACTGAAAACCTCACCAGAAGAAGTGAAAAAAACACATTCAAGAAATCCTGATCAGCGACAAGTTAAATGTTTTTTTCAGTTTACTTGAATTCTTTGAAGGTTCCTCTATTTATTTCTTACAGTATTTGGTCTGTTTCGGTTTGGAAAATATTTATAATATATTAGACTTAAATTTTTTAAAGCCTTTTAATCTGCATCAGCCTCATTCTTTTCCTGAGACCATCTTTCATATGAGCATTGGTCCCAGGGTAATCTCTTCACAGTATCCTGGTTTTAAAAAACCCCAGAATTTCTCACTGCGGTCTTATCCTGTTTAAAGCCAATTTTAAGCCCACATGCTTCTGAGTAGGGGAACATTCTCCCTGCTTCATGTTTCAACACAAAAGAGATTCATTTTATTCTTGGTAGAAACAAGCCAGGAGGTTTGAATCTGGTCCACTGTAACAAGGATTTCCAGTTTTAGTCACAGAAAATTTTTCTGCATCACTCAGATATGTCTTTCTGAAGTAAAACATGGTTGTTAGAATGTCTTAACAGACTCAACCATCTTATAAGTTGTGTTCACGCTCTTAAAGAAAGGTTTATCCTCCCACGGCTGCCTCCCGCCTACATGAACAGTTGCCGCCTTTGATGTTACCAATGTGCCAAATTCAATAAAGCCCCAGAATTTTCTGAATTATTTGGGAAGGCTTTGATATAAAAATTCCTCTGAAAGGACTCTGGCTCGGCTTCAAATGGTCTATGCTGCAGGCAACATGTTGAATCCTGCTCAGAGTAGAAAAATGCCTGCAGTGGGTGGGCTGTGTTTCTGCACTAAGCCAGACTAAAGCTTTTATCAATATTTTCATTTTCACCATCAGTTACTTAAGAAAAGCACTCTGTATTTATGCTGTAAGATTTTCTCTTTTGTGAACGGCTCTGCTCCAAAGTGTGCAATTATGCTTCTGTTTACATGATACTGTATGTATTCCTTGTTCTGTCTGAATGCATGGAGGCTAGTTTAGTCATGTATGTGGAAACACAGCAGGTATGACGGTGTCAGTAGAGAGAATGATGTAGATTATTCTCATTGATTTGTTTTGATTTTTTTCCTACAGAGATTTTGAATTCTTTCTAAATATTCTGCAGATATTTCAGCACATGCACAGAGAATAAAAACTTCTCAGTTGCAATGCAAAATTGTGTTTGCTTGCTTTCTTTACGGGGGAGTTTTCTCTTTTCTAATCACTGCTGGTACCTAATGATGTTAAAAACAAATGATGTTAATGAAACTTTCCCTAAATGCAGTTGTGTGCTCACATGACCTTCACACCCTGTTTTCTTTCCGTCCTTGTGTCCCATTCTACTCCTATTCTGTCTGTACTCTGCCTCTTTCCTATGCAGTGTTTCCTCCACACTCATGCATTCTGCTTTGGTTGATAACTCACTCTGCCAAAAGCTTTCTGAGGCATACAGCTCTTTATAACCTTGACACAAGGTAAGCTTGCAAAAGAGCTCACTTTAGCCGTCCCATCAAAGCTTGACACGTCACCGGCATGCAGGAAGGTCAGAATATGCTCTCAGTTCTTTTGCTCCAAGTTTTTATTCAACCAAAGGATGTGAATGAATGAGTGAGCTTGGTGTGGGTGCATGAACCAGTATTCTTTCTGAAATGCCTGGGTCCTTTTTCTAACATGGTTCTACATATTTGGCATCTTGGGAGACAATGATTTAACACGCTGGTTGGTGGAAATCTTGTCTATACTGGCCACGAAAGGGAAGATAACCCACATTATAAATGCAACTGAATGCAAAAAACATACTGTAAATGTTTAGTTGAATTTTTTTTTATTTTACATGAGTGCCAAACAGCAACACTATTTTCTCTAAACGCTCACTTATATATAAATAATTATACATTTATAGATAAAAATAATTTCTTTCATAAAAGGTGTAGTAGAAGATGTTTGTGGCTGCTCAGAAAGCAGAGACTGTTAGTGAGATTTCTTCTAATAAAGCGCATGTACACGATCAACCTCTTCAAATCCCAGCCATAGACCGTAAATAGGTTCTATATAGGTCAATCCCTACTTCGTTCAGGCAGCTTAAAATCCTACAATTTGTGTGGTTCTCACACTTGCAGAAATGCTGAAAGTTAACATTAAACTATCTTCACGTTCCAGGATTGAATGCTCAGATCGGACTGTTCGCATTATCATTTAAATGTGTAATGTGATAAATCTGGAGTGATCCACACACAGAGGAAAATGTGATGCTGCGCCTGTTAAATGCCCCATCTAATGCTGCTGGCCACTAAAAAGACTAGCGATCGGTGGCCATCTTGGTACAGGGCTGCTAGTCCATGTGTCAGGAACGAGACCGTGCCACTGTACCTATTGAACCCCAAAGCCGGGGCTGTGGGACTAGTACCTTCACAGGTGTAGCGTCTGGTCAGTAATGTAAATATGGACGTGTGTGGTATCCACAGAAAGCCAAGAATCTCAGCTAAAAGCTCATATTAACAGTTTGTACAACCTCCAAACACCATCAAGACAACACACAATTGAAGAAAATCAAGAAAATAAAAGTCTGCAAAAATATGTTACACAATTTATGGATCCCTGTGTCCATGGACAAATCACACCTATACCGGAGGCACACATCACAGATTTAAACAATTCTAAGTTTCATCTCACTATGACAGCATTGTGGCATGTGATCTGCCCGCGTCCTTCATTGCACAACTGTAAGTCTGTCTCACTTCAGTGACGTGAAAGTGGGACACAGTGTGGCGGACTCTTTGACTGAGGCTGCTTTGAAAAAGATCAACTATGTATCCGATCTCATACATTTGAAAGTTAAACGAGTCAAATTAGAAAAGAAGCTGGATTTGTGCTGTGCAGACTCTCATGAGTCTCTCAGGGTTCTGTTCTTTACATCTAATGGTCCTCTTAGATTTCCTGGCCAGTATGAACAGGATGAATTACCCCAAAGACCAGTAACTCTCTCCTGTCCCGTTATACATGGGTCCCATTTGAACTTCATTGGTTTAATTAATGTACGCTTGCCATCATAGTACCACTGTGAGTGCAGTGTCTTAGTAATGATAGAGGCTCTTCCTGCTCCAGCCCAAATCTCACTGTTGTCTCATCTCCAGGGGATCGAGCGTCTGAAGGGGGAGACGGGGATGTGGGCGAAGGTGCCTTGTTGGGAGGCCATGCAGATGGCGTTCGGAGGCCCTTTCTCGCTGTCCTGGTGCAGTCCTTTCTCAGGCCTGAGCTGCAAAAGGGAGCCTGCAGACCACATCAGCATCCCGCAGGGGAAGATTATAGAGGAGGATGTCATAGAGATACCACTCACCTAGAGCCAAACAGTGAGGAAGACTGCATTTTACTTAAGCCTTGCAGGACTGCTCGGAAACATTACTTTGAATTTCTAGACTTTTTCAGGGCTCCAGAAAAAAAACGAAATCTTTGACTTATTTATATATTTTTATCTAAAAGACTTATTCCTATTTTGCTTTTTCAACATTTGACCTCATTGTTCCCTGTTCTGTAACAACATAGCCGACTGCAGGGTTTGGAACCAGTGTTTAATGTTTGTCCTTCATGATTGACCACTAAGTGAATGGAACGTCGCGTGCACGCAGAGACCATGTATGTTTCTTTTGCCTTTTTCGCCACCTCTCCCTCACATTGCAGAAAATGTGCACGGACGCGTTTGCGTTGCCTGCTGGAGAACCTGCAGAGGTTTCCTAAACTGGAGCAGTGGAGAGGCTTCCAAGAGATTGTGATGGAGTTCCAAGCTGCCTCTGACTCACTGAAACCCCCCAACTCACCCAGTGCCTTATCCTTCTCACGAGCAAGTGTGATACTCTGTTGTCTTAACTCCATTAACCTTGTCTCAAATGTTACTTTTTATTGCAACTTTAACTGGAAATGACTTCATGTACTGGAGATATTGCGTGAGCTGCTGGAAAAGGGCTTTAAAGTGGTGAATGGATGCTGGGTACCGTGGGACCACTCATGTTTACTTAGATTTTATTGTGTTGGTTCATTTTTTACAGATCAGAAATATATGTGGACATTTTCTTCCCTCTCGTCATCTGTACCTTTTAAACGAGTGAATGAAAGAAAGAAAAATGAATAAATGATTTGTTTTCACAAACTTGTGGTTTTATATCAAGTATAAAAGGCAAACTTTTCAGGCTACACAGAGTGGATTATTTTAGGTTAAGACAAAATGGGGGTCGGCAGAAAATAATTCCATTTCGATTTAATTTAAATGAGAATAAAGTTCAATTAAATTATAAGTGAAATATATATGAGACATTTCAAATTAATAAAATCAAAATAAAATAGGTCAATATTCTGAGAAAATGTTAATTTTTATAATTGGATTGATTCAGAAAGCTGGCTGCTGTGTGCATAAAGCTCCAACGAGCTGATGGCCTGATGGAAGGAGCAGAGCTACTTCTTGCTTAAATCTCCAACAAAGTCTAAATCTGTATTTCTTTATAAACTAAAGCACCTTTTTAATGCCTGGTCTTTAACCATCTCAGGCTCCGCCATCTCTCTTTCTGCATTGCATGCATTTCCACTGTTTGCGGTGCACTGAATGAGAAGCGGTCGCAGCAGAACTCCCTTTGTCCATACTGAACGTTAAATGTGTGTAATGAGTGGAAAAGCTGCAGCTGTGACTGCAAACAGAGCGGCAGGAACGTGCATCCTTACATTGAGTTCAAGATTCAGCAACAAAAGCAGACATTCATCATTTCATGTATGCAGTTTAAGAGATTAGATCCCATCAATAAAGACAAAATAGAAAAGATTTCCTCTCACGCCCTCAAACAAAAAGGCCCTGATTTCAGTCTTCATGGACATCGTTTCTTTGTACAGTCACCTCAGGCCAGTGTAAGCTGAAGACGTTTTACTTGTAACTCTGTTAAATATGTATGTCAAAGTTTAAACTCCAGAAAATCAGACCAAACCGGTTTTCATTGCACTCAGACTTTTGAGAAGGATTTCCACTTCTTAGTGCCCTGGAAAGTTGAAGGAAAAATCTTAACACGATGCATCACTTGTCCTTTTTGTCGTGGTCCTGCGGGAGTGAGGGAGGCGTTGCACTGTGAAGCACCAGCAGTCCACAGAGAGCGAGAGAGATGCCGGCCCACCACAGAGCATCATGCGTCTCTCCAAAGATGAGCCTCCCCAGGATGCCCTGCAAACACAATGACTGGCTTACTGTGAAGTGCAGACAATGTTTTCTCTGTGAGAATGGAGATACTGCTTACAGAGGAGATGAAGTTGGAGGCAGTGGCGATGACGGTAGCTCTGGCTGAGGAGGAGCATTGATGGAGAGCCTTGGAGAAGACGGTCCACATGACGGCGTTACAGGTGAACAGCAGACCTCCACACAGCAGCCGCAGGGGTGCGTGGAGCTAAAGCAGGACCACAGCAGTCCAACGAAAATCTCTGAATTATGGCCACATCATGTAATATAATGAGCTTCCTGTTATAATCCGACAGTCACTTAACTGGTACAGCAGCGTAAGCTCTGTGTTCTCTGAAAATTAAACAACACACAGTCAAAGTTTACACTGTTGTTTCAGTTTCACTTCCATAGCTTTACTCTTTAAAAAGATACAATAGAAATGTTGCCAACAGGTGAAGGGTGTAGCCATCTTTGTGAGATCCTGACATGGCACAGGTTAGTGGGTTTTGGTGGATGACCCAACGTAACCTTTAAAGAAGCACTATGTAACTTTTAGCCTTAAAATTATGTTTTTGATGGTACATTGTCATTTATGATGTCTATTCCTGGATCTGCATCACTTTAATGCACGCTATCTACTGAATGTCAACACACTGGACAGTTTGAATCGGCACCAAACAGCAACCTCCAGCTTAGTAAGTGAACCCCCTCTCATAAAAAGGCCAACTTTACAGCAGAATTAAACATATTTACAGCTTGGTTCAAAGCCCCTTTCACGTTTAATAGGTCAGGTTAACCTGACCTATGCAGAGCTCCACTACTTCCTGAACTTAAGGCAGCTCTTTAGTTTCCTGTCTGTCATTACTGGACGGTTGCCCGACCTGAGGAACCACGACGGCAATGGCCAGACACACCTGGATTAATCAGTTCATCCAGTAATGAGAGACAGAAAACAAAGGAGCTGCCTTGAGCTCAGGAAGTAGTGGAGCTGTGCCCAAAGCCCATTTATAACTCATCTGATAAGATGTTATTTAACCTAGAAATTCTACATAATCAGGGGTGTGTCCTTTTGATTGACATGCGCCAGATGTCCGGCAGCAAGAAGGCAGAGGGTAGCAAAACCACAGTTTTTAGGTTTTTTGGGAGGTTTTCCTGCCAAGATGGTGACAGCAACCCACTGAAGGTTGGGACCGCCCAAAGAGGTTCTTTACAGCTCTTCAAAAACCTATGGGTCATGTTCATCCATTTCTTCTATAGTCATTGATCAGTACCAAGGCTGATTTATGAAAGGAGCCCATGAGGAAATAATCGGGAGGAAGGGAGAAAACCAATGAGAGAAATTGACTGGGAAAGTGATAAGAGCAAGCATCAGTGGTTACCACAGTGAAGAAAAACTCTGAAATTCAGTAGTGCTGCATTTAAATTCTACCTTTTCTCTACGAGGCTGAAGTTAGCTTCCGATTCGCAGCTTCCAATTCGCCAAAAGCGTAAAGGGCAATTCCACTGAATTATTGACATTTAACCCATTTTAAACATGGTCCTATTAATAAAATACAATACCTTACCTATCCAAACCTGGACTAAAATGTTCTACACAGTTTATAGATTAATAAAAACCTGGTCTAAGATTTGTGAAACTTTTATTCTATTTGTGAAAATGCAAATTAGCCTCATTTATTCACATTTTTGACACCTGGACCACATTAGACCTGGTCCTGTTGGAAAACTACAGCACTTAGATTCTTCAAACCTGGACTCACATGTTCTACACAGTCCATAGATTCATAAAAACTTGGTCTCTGATTTTTGAAACCGTTATTCTATTTGTGAAAATGCAAATGCACTTAATTTTGGCATCAAAACCTCAGTGCATTGCTTAGTTAAATGGTAAAAAAAAAATCTCATCTTTTTTTTCCTCAATAAACTTGGCATGTTGATGTACATTTTGACATGCACACACGTGCGCATACACACGTGCACACACACACACATACACGCACGCATACATACACAGGCTACATACATACATACTATACATATCATTAAAATCTATTATTCACTGTTGCTATAGATAACTACACTAGTCAAGGACCGGTAAGCTAGACGTTGAAGGTCACCTCGATGCTACAGGTTCCGCTACGGTCCAGGACCAGGTCTAATGTGGTCCAGAAGCCAAAAATGTGAATAAATTAGGCTAATTTGCATTTTCACAAATAGAATAAAGGTTTCACAAATCAGAGACCAAGTTTTTTATAAATCTACGGACTGTGTATAACATTTGAGTCCAGGTTTGAAGAGTCTAAGTGCTGTAGTTTTCCAACAGGACTAGTTCTAATGTGGTCTAGGTGCAGGAAAATAAACAGAAATGAGCCTAATTTGCATTTTCACAAATAGAATAAAAGGTTTCACAAATCTAAGACCAGGTTTTTATGAATCTATGGACTGTGTAGAACATTTGAGTCCAGGTTTGGATAGGTTAGGTAATGTATTGTTTTAATAGGACCATGTTTAAAATGGGTTAAATGTCAATAATTCAGTGGAATTGCCCTTTACGCATTTGGCGAATCGGACGCTGCGAATCGGAAGCTAACTTCAGCCTTGTCTACAATACAAACAATTATCAATTATGTTTATCAATTAATCATTGCTTAGAAAATTACTCGATTTAAATTAGGGATGGGCATTCGATTAAATTGTATTAATCGATTATCAGGAAAATCAACGATCAATTTTCGATTAATCATTAATATTTCTAAATTCAAATTCTTTATTTTAGATTTTTATTACATGATGAATGGCTCTTGCGTCATTTAAATTGGATTCATTCAATGGTTACGATGGAAAATATGTGTTTATATGCAACTTGAGCACCCGTCTAAAGTTGCATTCGAATAAAATATATTTTAATCAATTAAACACTTAATCGATAATCCATTAATTATGCCCATCCCTAATTAAAATAAATACATTTTTTATGAAAGGATATGATTTGCATTCTCTCTTAAGATAACGTTTTCATAGAAAGGAATCTATTGATTCAGAGAGAAATTCAGCTTCTCTGAAAAAATGCCACTTATCAATTAATCGATCATCGATTGAAAAGATTAAACAACTATCAATTAATGAATTACTTGGTGATTTGCATCCCTATTTGTAACATTTAACTTTTTGTTTGATTATATTCGCTCAAACTACACAACAAACTCACAGTTATTATCAATAACTTATTGTTTTAAAATCATGAAGACTAGTTTTGTTATTGCTGAACCTAAAAGTGAATAGGTTTATATCCTATCCATTACTCACATCCCTTTTATGGCATGAAAGTGAAACCAGAGACAGCAAAATAACCCGAGAAAGCTGCAATCTCACCTGTTTTGCTGCCTCTTCAGGGATGTCCAGCTCTCTGAGCTGCTGAAGAAACAACGGGTTCACATCCTGAGTCCCCGGGTCTGGGCCTGGCTCCTCCGATGGCTCCATTATCGCCTGCAACAGCAAACACGGCTCAGACTAAACAACAGCTCCAACCCATGTGTCAGCAAATGTTCGACAACATCGTCTGCTATTTACCAGACCCACGCATGGACATGACACGCTAACAAAATGAACAACGCTTTAATAACGTTAAACTGTTATAATGCTTAAGTACAAGCTATATTTGAAACTACTTTAATTCTTAAGTATACGCTTCATTCTATTATTTATATATAAAAGAAAAGGCAGAAATATTAAAATACGGACTATGACCAAAAGGAACAGCAAAGTATAAGAAAACAAAAATCGAGCTACCAGTCGTAACACTACCGTAAGTTAGCTGTAGCATTTAGCTTTCCATTAGCGCAGATGATACTGCGGCAAACGTTTGTACAGTTAGCCTTTAGATCACGTGCAACGTTACTATTATTTTAATGAATACATCCATAAAAATACCACTAATATTATCCCAGGATTTTGCAACATTTGCGTTTTCTTACTAACAATAGAGAGCGGCACTCCTTGATCCGCAGCTAATGTTAGCAGTAGTCGTTAGCGGCACGAGCCTTGTTGGCTAAACCCAAGCTAGCGGTTTACTCGTTACCTTTTTCTTGCAGGTACGCCAAGAATTATGACTTCTTTTGTTTTCCGAGCGGATTCCCGAAGCCTTGATTTTATTTTAAGACACAACAGTGCAAGATTTCACAATGAAATAGCACTCAGTCATATTTTCTTCTTCTCTCCTGTTCTCTCCAACCCTTTAGACATGCGCAGAAACCGCATTAGCAGCAGAGGAGTGATGTGCTGACAGAGCGGCCATCTTGGAACAGTGCTAGTTGATCAAAGGATATGAATTTCTTTTAATTCATAAAACGTTCAGTCAATTTTTAAGTAAGCAGACTTTATTAATTTATTGATTGAAAATTTCTTCTATTCAGGCACTGCACAGGACTGTTTGATATCATTAAACTTTGCTAACAAAGTTGGATTGAATTTCAGCTGGTTCTAGTAGTTTTTTTAGTATGACAGTACTATTAGTCTAATAACTATATAATAATTAT
>JAVQJG010005856.1:0-12510 GCA_036024015.1 Craterocephalus amniculus | reverse complement strand
AAATAAATAAATAAATAAATAAATAAATAAATAAATAAATAAATAAATAAATAAATAAATAAATAAATAAATAATTAAATAAAGCAGGTGCTGGAGCAGTGAAATTTTAAAACCCTGATGGATTGTGTCCATTGAAGACCAGATCTGGACATCCCTGACTCATATAAATATAAATGTAAGAGTTAGTGGGATTAATCAACAACTCACTCCACTCATATCATCAGCCCAGCACAAAAAAATTTGGATTCAACCATGTGCATACCTAAATTATCAAAAATATGAGGCAATGCTGAAAAGGAAAGGCTTCCTTAAAGACTGCCAATCCAGGAAATAGGGGCTTATATGCTTGGTTTAAACTGCTGGTTTTATTAGGGATAGTTAATCATTAATTAAAGAGTAATTCCCTGGAAACGGCTTATTCTCATGTTTACTCACTGTAGCCTTGTCATGCTGTTAGCTGCCATATACTTTTATTTACCCGTTGTTCCAGTAGAAGAGGGACAATAGAAAGATATAAAAAACATTGAATATATCTTTGTGGAATTTTGGGGCAAAAATAACTTGTAGCTCTTTTCAATGCCCCATTTTGTGAAGAATTCATGAAAAAATGGGGGTAGTTTGAGTTGAAATCAAGTCAGTCTTAGACATGAGTCACTTTCACCCTCGAATTTTGTTTTTATAAGAACTTTACAAGTCATATCTATTTTAGTCTAAATCCATTTTGCAGGCCATAAAAAAACCAGAACAAACTGCAATATCAAGTCACTTTCTAACAGCATCACTCTCTTTTAAACGTCATTCTTATTGGATATTTTTGCATCCCAGACACAAATGATCATCAGCTGAATCTTCGCCGGGATATAAATAATTCATTCTAGAAAAAGGACCTGCCTCTTGCCTCTCCAGTACGCGCGCGTGTATGTGCATCAGGTGCCGTCTGGTCAGGCAGATGCGTCTTCAATTATCCATGCGCACATTCCTGGGTCTCTCTGCATCCTTTGCTTTTATACTGATGTTGGTTTTCAGCAAAAACAACTTTGAAGATGGCTGAAGTGTTAATGTGCGCAAATTGGAACAAAGAAAAATAAACAAGGCGGAGAATCTAACGGCACTGTACCTGTGCGTGTTCTGTGATTGGGACAAGTGGGTTTCCGTGCCACGGGTTGTGACTGCCGCCTCTTTGGACGCTATCTTGGTCATTTACCTCAGGGAAAATGCTGCTTTCTACCCTGGTCCTCCTCAGTCTCTCACCAGATCGGCTGGATGAGTCGCCTGCGCGTTGTTAAGCGGTCTCAACTGCTGTAAGACGCGCTGCGCGCCACTTGCCTCTCTTCCCAAAGCATTTCACGCACTTGCTGGATATTTATGGTCAAAACTGGCAAGTTTGAGGTGTGAGATGATGGCGGCTCCTCAGTTCAGCACGCTGGATAGCGCTCGAGGAAGAAGTTGGAGAGGACGGCGGCGCGTGGACGCACAAGGAATTAACTGAATTGAATTTGTGGACATGCTGGAGACATCAGCGACGGGGGATCATGGTTGATTTTGGGAGCTTATTTGTAACTACAGGCGCTGGTAACCCGAGGGTGGATTTCCCGGCGTGAGACATGGACTTTGCTGAAATTATCTTCGCTTTGTACATCGTCGTGGTAGCGGTTGTGTCTTTGTTGTCAAACTTGTTGGTGCTGCTATGTTTCGTCCACAGCAGCGAGATACGGCGACAGGTGCCCGGTATTTTCACCATGAACTTGTCCTTCTGCAACATACTCATCACCGTTTTGAACATGCCGGCCACTTTGGTGGGGATTATCAGGAACCAGCAGCCTTTTGGAGACTGCGTTTGCCACACATTGAGCTTTCTGGAGACTTTTCTGACTGCGAACACCATGCTGAGCATGGCGGCACTCAGCATAGACCGGTGGATAGCGGTGGTCTTCCCGCTCAGTTACGCCACTAAGATGCGCTACAAGGACGCGCTGATCATGGTGTGCTACTCCTGGCTGCACTCCTTCACCTTCTCCCTGACAGCGCTGCTATTCTCTTGGGTCAACTACAGCGACGTCTACGCGTCCTGCACCTTGCAGTCCAGCGACGAAAGCAGCGACAGGATTAAGTTTACAGTTTTCACCATCGTTTTCCACGCCACAAGCTTCTTGCTCTCCTTGTTCATCTTATGTTTCACCTACTTAAAAGTGTTAAAAGTCGCTAGGTTTCACTGCAAGAGGATTGACATAATCACCATGCAGACTCTTTTTCTGTTGGTCGATATTCACCCAAGGTTGTTCATCTCACGTTTCCCTCCTGTAGTCTTTTAATGAAGTCCAATTATGTTGGTATAATACCTATTTTTAATGGGCTTTGCAAAATGCATTTGTTCTCCACAGCGTGAAACAAAGATGTTTAGCCGAGCAGAAGAGGAGAAAGCAGAGAGCCACAAAGAAGATCAGCATCTTCATTGGCTCGTTTATCATCTGCTTTGCTCCTTATGTAATTACAAGGTAAGTCAATCTGATAGCAACTCATAAATAATTTAATTAACCGCAAAACTCCTGTGCAACAGCTTAAAACATTAATGACTCCACTTATGTAATACAGATTGAACAATTCCTTTTGTTTAGTCTGCCCTGATAAATGAGTAAATGGCCTCATCCTTGGATTCGGACACTAAAGCTTTGTCATCCTCATGCAGAGACCAGTAAAACACACATCTCACACACCTGCCGCAAATGTAGGAGAACAATCTTATTACAGTTTTCTCCTCACTTACAACACACTTCTCATACTCTGAACCATAAGATTAGTCATCCTTACTGCTCCTAACACTGAAATACCACGAGACAAAATAGTACAGACAACTGAACCGTTTCAAAGGGGCACAAGGAAACGCTCCAGCAGCCAGCAGATCTACTGTCAGCCAGGCGTGGATGCGATGATCCATCGGCTTGACATTTGTGGCACTTGCACGAGAGGAAGGAGAGCACATTAATGTCCTAGTTGTTGGCATAAACACCTGACCCACTGAAAGCTTTCTGCTGACACCAGAACATCTCTTGCATGTTAGAAATTGCAATTTTTTCTACTTCTGTGGTAACCTCCTGCCCCCCACGTTTCATTTTTGCCCTCTAGCATAACCTTTAATCTGAGTTTAGTGTGAGAGCTGAGTTGCAAGTTCTAAAATGGCAGAGCAAATCCTTCATTTGCTAATTTTGCCTTTGACAAATAAACCCACAGCACTCTAATACCTCTTCCCAAAAATGTTAAAATACTAGAACTGTCTAAATGATACCTAAATAACTGAAACAAGGCTGAAACAAGGCTTTTGCTTTCTGTGCTCTGTTTTCCTGTTACCAAAGTGAAAATATATTTAAGAAACTTTCTTTTCATGTCACTTCTTTCCTCAAATTTGATTAAAGCTCAGTGCAAATCATGAATGATAAGACCTTAGGATAAGAGATAAAAGATAAAAATCTGGACTGAAATGGTGGAAAATTCCAGGTTCAGTACAAGGCATTTGATTAAACTGTCTTAATTGATTATCAGGAGAATTAACGATCGATCACTGATTAATCATTAACGCTTTATAGGGCACTCATTGAAATACTATAAAATTAAAAATTTCAACTTCATAGTGTCATTGAGGTGTACAGCAAGAATCATATCCTGCTGTTACAATTTTCAAAAAAGTTTATTTTCATAGAGAAAATCAAGGGGAACGAAGTGATCAAAAATAGTCACTTGCCCCATAAAAGGTTAATATTTCTATAGTAAAATTCAATATTCATAGGCTAAATTTAAATGAGAGTAGAAAAAAATAGTTTTTCATATTTTGAATTTTATTAAAAGATGCGCTTACATACATTTCAGCAGTTTAAAGAAGCAGTCATTAATCACTTAAAAGAATGTAATCTTAAAGCACCAGTGTGTAATTTCTGCGACACCTATCACTCATATTGCAGATTTACAATGACTTTACCCTCTCCCCCTGCCTACCCCCACCGCCTCTCGCCTTCCAAGCAAACGTCCACAATGTCCGCATCACCTGCCTTGTCAAGTGACAAGGTTTGTTTATAAACAGTTATATAGCTGCACATAACTTGTACTCCAGGGCTATGACCCTGCAACTTTTAGATGTTTTCCCTCTCCAACACAGCTGAATCATGCAAACATCTCATTAGCAGCCTACAGAGCTGATTAGCTTGCTGCACATGAGCAAATCAGCCATATGATTCAGCTGCTTAGCATTAGCACAACGTTTAACGGTAAATCATCCAACCTAAACCGGAGTAGTCACTAACCAACTCTGTCCCGTTTCTAACATGGCACAAACATAAATTTTAATGTTACTTTTAGAAAGGCTGCAACCTCTGCGTCCGTTTTTAGCCACACATCTCCCTCATTAATTGTCACTATCTAGTAAATGCCGCCCTGATGTAGATTCAAGATTCAAGAAGCTTTATTTATCCCGAGGGAAATTGTTCTGCAACAGTTATAGTAGTAAAAAGTACCATAATAAATAATGAATAAACAGTAACTAAAAGCTTAATCAAATAGCAGCTAACTCACTATAAGAATTACTAATACACCTGAATGCTACATGTCTATTTTTATTTACAGAATGTGCAATTGTTGGATTAAAGGCGTGTTAAAGTGATAAGTGATAAAAACCTTATTAAACCCTGTAGCAGCTTAAAAAACACAAAAATTAGCATTAGAAAAACAAGATATGTGGTGGAATGAAATGAAATGAAAAAGAAGTGTATTATTAGGTCTGACTGTTTTGATTTAAGAGTCAAGAATAGTCAAGACCTAATCAGTAGAAAGTAGACTCTTGTTTTCTCCCGATTATGATTTCTTTCTCTTTTTCGTGGTATTCTGACCTCCCTCTCAGGCAGCAAAGAATAAAAACGGTCCTCCATGTCAGTAGAAAAAAGAACAGATTGTGTTCCCCACAATACTTCCTCCTTCTCCTCCCCAGGTACTAGCGATTGTGGTAGCAACAGCATGTCCCTAAAACTTGCATTGCCAACAAGTTTGTCCCCTTTTGGCTAAACCATTTGAAGATGAATTACTAATTCTAAGCAATGAGAATGTTTTTATTTTTTGATGCGATTGTGAATAGACTTTCTCAAAATACGCATTTATGAAACCAACACTTGATTTATTAATAAAAAGCCAAATTTTTTACAGACGGTAACTTTAATGATCGATTGATTGATGATCATTAATTTTGCCCATCTCTATTCAGTACCAACAATGAATTTTGATCTGCACCTGAACTTTCATATTCTCAGCGTTTCTGTCTATGCTCCCTCAGGTTGGCTGAGCTCCTCCCATATGTGGACATCAACCGCCACTGGGGAATCATCAGTAAGTGCCTGACATACAGCAAGGCTGCATCTGACCCCTTTGCCTACTCCCTCCTACGTCAGCAGTACAAGAAAGTCCTGGTTACTGTTGTCAACAGGCTGCTCCGCCGTGACCTGTACCCTTCATCTGGCCATAACAGCTCCTTAGACACAGAGAACGACTACTGTCTCCAGAGGATCAGCTAATGGCCAATGCATGGACATGACAGATGCATACCCCAGCAAGGGCCAAAAATAAAAAGGCTGGCTCTTGAAAGGAGGTGGGCAGAGGAGATAGTATGAGGAGAGACGCCAAGATATTGTTAGGGAGGGAAAAGAGAGTGGAGACAGGGGACAGATTGTGGGTGGAGGGCAAAGAATGAGAAAAATAAGGAAGGTAGTGGGTGGAGGAGAATGAAAAGGCATCGATGAGGGGGAGGATGAACGGGAAATAAAGATGAAGCGGGGATAAGTGAGGGGGAAGATAGACAAGGAGCGATAGGATGGTGTTGGTAAACGAGATCTGTGATTCATCAGCGACACACGAACCACACAGATGCAAACACAGATCAAGACCAATCGATTTCACCCAGCCAGTCATGAGTTTGGGTTAACTCAAGTTTAAGCACCACAAACTGGAGACACGTTTTCTTCAACACTTTGAGGGACCTCTAGTCCCCAGCTGGTTATATTTGTATTTATTGTGGCGGGTCTCCATGTCGTTGGCGCACAGCAGAGACAGAAGCTGCAGAGAGGAGATTTATTGTTCCTCCTTAAGGTGAATTGATGTTTTTCAACATGTGGAAACTCCACACTATAGCCATGTCCTGTATTTACCGTGTTAGGTTACTTTGCAGTGTCTTGTCAGTCACTGAATATCGATGCACTTTGTTTAAATATCTCAGAGCTTTTGTAGTTACAGGAGCAAAAGACACTTGCAGTAACATCTGTAGGATAAGTCTGGTGATGATTTACATTTTTTGTTGCTCTCAACAAGTTCCATGAATAGATGATTGTACACAAGGGGCGTTACTCCATCTCTTCGACTTTACATCATCCACTGTGTCTTCTTTCGTCTTAAACCTTACAGAGCTCACTTACAGGGGAAAAGGGAGAATAAAAAAGAAAATTAACAAATGGGGCTTTTTTTACATGTTTAGAATTTCTAAGGTTTGTATTAGGGCAAGCCAGTGTGTCTTAATGCTCAACAACTAGTGCCTAAACCTAACCAGACAGTGAAAATTACATCAGCAACTTAAAAAATAAACAGGCCATACAGTATAAAACTCATAAAATTGAATGAATAAAGTTGTGTCCAAGTGCAAAGATACTGTGTACAAATACTTATTTTATACTAATTTGGGTCACTGTGAACTTACACAAGCCAGGAATTGGTACATACACTTGGTTTATTTGTCATGTACATGAAAAAAAATTTGTGTCATAACTAATAACTAAATAGATGTGACTGTGAAAGCAGCTTTAAAGAAAGACAGTTTCACCAAATGTGCAACTGACTCCTGGGTGAAGTAGAGAAAAATAAATCAGATCTATTATTAATAGAATAGAATGGTTTTATTAATTATGAGAGTTCAAAAAAAGAGCATCCTTTCATGCAGCGTCATACAGTGGAGCCAATTAGTTTAAAAGCTAAAGATAAAATAGCCTACGATCATCTGGTGCCAGTAAATTGAACTGTGAATGCTTGCTCTCTGTTTCATTAGCAAGGTTTTGCAACAACACCATAGCAACCATTTTTACACACCACCATGATGCACTTCCACAGTCATGCATAGTTAAAGAGGAATATATCAAATAAGTGGGAATAATTGTATAGCCTTTTTAAAAAAAATCTATTTCCATTTCTCCACGTCAGGAAATGAAAATATCCAACAACGCCTGCCTGTTTTGTGAAGATTCACACATTCTCTCAGCAGATTTTTCATATAAACACCAGTTGGTCTGTAGGAAAAAGTGTACACATGGTTTTTGTGCATGTACATCATTTATGCATCTGGTCATTGATCTCAAACATGTTGCTATAACTATATCCTCTGCATCAAATATGGTAAACTCTGTTTCACAACATAAGTTCACAATCACTTTGACACAGCTCCATTTCTTATATACAGTCTATGGATGTGGCACACATGTGCCTAATTATGAACAATCAGCATTATGTTGATCATTTACACAGTTAGTTTTGATTTATAGTTTAGTTCATAGACTATGCAGTACTTAATCCTGTCTGGGCCATTTTTGACTCCTGAAATTAGTTAAATAACTGTCCATGAGAAGAGCAGTCACCTGACATAGTACAGTTCCAACTGGGATTAGTAAAAGAATAAAATTGACCAACTTATCCATTTGAATTCATCATATAAGTTATTTGATGCCCCCTTGAGAACATGTAGCTCATTACAGTGTGCTTACATTCCCTCCATACAAGCATCAGCATTACAACCCTTATGAATACCTCCACACCACAGCTGACTTGATTAGGTTTTTCCTATTAGAAGCAAACAATTCCTCATGAAAAGGTATAGAAGGAAGGTTATATGATACTAATGTTCAAGGCAAGTTCAAGATTAATAGAAAACATCAGATTTTTTTGTACTAACTTAGGTTTAGGGAATACGTCACAACACTTTACTAAAACATTTGTGAAGCTACCTGGTTGGGTTTAGCCAGTTTCTTGGAAATCAGAACTTCATGTTTACAACTAAAATTTATTTTTATGACACGACAAGCTCGCATGTCTCTAAAGGCAGCATTTTCTTTAAATGTGATTACAGGTTGTGTCAGCTTGCATGAAGAAATATCCCATAGGGACATATGCAAAATGGTCAGTTCTACTTTACTAGAAAATATTTGCTTCTTATCCAAGTTAGCATCAGCCAATTCTTTACACCTTTCCAGGATTTGAAACCATGTGAGATTTAGTTAAACAATCTTTGTAGAATCTCTCGTAAAAATGATGACACTGGTTAAATGTGCAAAGATCTCTGGAGATCAGGAATACAAGAGGTCCTGCTGATACATGGAAACTGCCTCACATTCTTAATTTTGATGCCGAAATCCACCGTTTGCACAACATCTCAGCTGTATCAAGCTTTACTTAAATCAATTTTTACTGCATAAACAAGCGGTGGGCAGAAATAAGTCTCCAGGAACTGACTGGAAGATTGAGATCATGATCCTAACAGACTGTGCAACTCCATCCTAAGATGCATGTGTTTAAAGAAACTGAAGCTATGGTATTTTCCATTGTATTATATACACGGATTACAGATGGATGGATGAAGCTGATTAATATTTGTTAGTGCAAAACCACTTAATTACAGCTTTTCATGGGTTTTGCTGACAAAACAAAATTATTTTACATCACCAGGCTCACCCTTTAAAAGTGTGAGTTTTGAACTGAATGTACTAGATAACCCACTTTTACATTTGTACAACTGTGCTTTGTTTTTGCCAGTTGACTTGATAATATGTTTTTATGAATATTTACACAATGTCATTATATATTTTGCACTGTACAACAATGAATTCTTTTGTCTAGATTGATGGGGAGCAACGTGATGTAGCATAGCAATGGTCTCAAAGTGCTTTAAAACACACAGTTTCGTGTTTGTGCCAGATTTGAATATGTGACTTTTTTCAGCTGTTCCAATCTTTAACCAGATCAGCTGCTTTATCTTAAGAAAAATCTGTTTATTTGGCTGTGTTTTACCCACATGTATTTTCCTCCTGTGAGCCACTACTGTTCTTTGGCAGAGTGATTAGATATTTGTGGAATACGTGCAATACAAACTGTCAGTTATAAAGCTATTAAAAGTATTAATGGTTTCACAGAAATGCTTTTGTCGTAGCTAATGCTTGTTTATTTCCATCATGCTTCTTTTCAGAATTCAATTTGTAAGTTTGTAAATCACATTTTTCCAGTTGAGGTAAAAAAAGAAATGGGAGGACTTTAACCGAGATAATTTGACAATGAAAAACCCTTTTAGGCAATTTGTTAGCAGAGTAGAATTGTAGAGACTTATTTTAAAAGTAGAATTAATTATTTTTTGTCAAATAAAGCTGGTATGGGTTCATCACCATCTTCACACCTCCTGCATCCCGTCGTGTGGCAGCCACTCGCCTTTTGGCTCTAATTATATAGTTGAAGACATTAAAAAATGACTTTGATGTCACACGAGCAACCTCAGCTGCAGCTGCTTTATTGCCAAGTTTAATTAAAGAGACTGGTCAAAGATCATATCCGTCAATTCGTCTTTTTATTCCCCAACTAACTAATGACTTTGGCTTAAAGTCATGCATAAAAACCAGAGCCAAACTAATTATTTGCAGCATTCAGTGAAAGAATCTCAGATTTTGTGCAGCTTATTCAAAACGCAGATCAGAGTTATACTGGAGCTTGGCTATTTTAACACCATGTCTTTTCTTTGTACTTTTGCATAACTTCTGACTCTCAGCTATAGTTCAGAATGAATGTGAAATAGTGAGACAGCATTACATAATCTGCAGGTGCTGCTTTGAAGGTAGTCTCAACCTACCACATCTCAGTTCATAATGACAAGCAGACTTTTTTTCCCCAAAGATTATTGTTGTTGAACAGTATATTATATAATATGAAACAGATAAATAACAAAATGAATAAAAAAGAATAAAAATTACAACTTTAGGAGACCGGGGACAGCTGTAACAATTGGTACATTTCTTTCTGTAACTTTGAGCTCTTTTAACCCGATATGTTCAAATAGGTTTGCAAACTAGTTGCAAGTGTCCACTAATAAATGACATGGAAATTGCTCAAACAAAAAATGCACAGCTTGATCTCGGACAAAAGGAGTGAAAAATTACAACTGACCCCATTGTCAGGTGGAGTTGTAACCCATGTTGAGGTGAAATGTAACATCATGAATTAAGGACCAAGAAATTGACTTAAGACACTGAAATCTTTTTATACAAAATTCCAAGCAAAATAGTTCTGGTCCCGAAGAGCACATGAGTTGAAATACAGTACTGAAGCTGTTTAACGTTTACAATGTTAAGTCTCTAGAAAAGGTACATCTGTGCTCTTCCTCTAACAACCTCAGAGATTAGTGTGTGTGCTTCTCTGAAACTAATACAGTAATCTGTCTGACACTTGACCCCTGGTTTTCTAACTTCTTCCTCCCTTTGCAGAGTCTAAAGAGTGTGGTACAGTATGTTACATGTCGTACAGTTTCCCCACTGATCTGACTAACTTCCCCAAGACTTTTACTTTATGCCCTCTTCAAAATGTTGAGAGGTACCCCAACGTCAGTCGACCGAGACCCAGGCCTGCTGAAAAAAAGGGTACATTCACACTGGTATGGCTTGATCACTTTCAGCAAACCCTGGTCCACTTCTATGGATAGTCCGCTCCATTTGAAGTTGTGTGAACACTCATTCGGACCAGAGGGAGAAAATTTTGGTCTGCTTGAAAACCAGGGCTCTTGGTCCCCTTGCAGGTGAACTCAGGTCTGCTGTGCTGACAGTAGGAATGTAAACTGACCATCCAGCAGTCAGAAGAGAAGACGTTTCAAATTACTTCTTTTTTCTTCTTGGTCAGCAGTCACTGGGAATACGAACTCTCGTGGACAGCTACTGTAAGTGCAGGACATGGCTGAAGAGGTTTTGTTTGCTTGAGTAAAGTGCAGTGTGAAAGCAAACAAAACCAAAATTTTCAGATCCCCCTGCCCAGTCAGACCAAGTCTATCCTGGTGTAAATGTGACCCCCAAAAATCTTAAAATCATAATTTTACTCACGCATTCATTCTAATTTAGTCAAGATACCATTTTCTAACTTTACCACATGCAAGTGTGTCTCAGCTGTCCCCGAGTACGTTATTGGTGAACTAGCTTGAAACCACAAACAGTCTGACTGAAGAGCAGCTGAACTAATCCATTTAACTTTGAAGCAAGCTGTGTAATCACAAAATTAATATGAGGGAAAAAAATGACTTTCGTAAGTGTTACAACTGTCCACGGTCTCATAATTATCTGATATTCTCATAATTTTTATTGCCTTACATCACTGAGATTTAATATTTGGTTTGTTGAGACTTTCATGTAACTAATCAGCTCATTTGAAAGAATAATGGTAGCCAATAACTTCTGAGCATTCTGCAGTTTTCCTGCTCTAAGCAGGGGTCGGAATACTCTTAGGTTGGATAACCAGGAAGACACTTTGATGGGAGAGCAATGGCAAACATCTACCAGCAAAAAAGTTTCCAGATGTTATCATGTAAACGTAGCACAAAAAGTATGGAAATTTGTGTTTGGTAGATTATTTGTTGCAAAAATGCTTCTGGAGATTTGATCTTGTACTGTTGGAAAACTCTTTTGTTCACTTTAATTTGCGCCACATTTCTATGGAGAAGGTTTTTGTGGGGTGAGCAGCAGACTTGAATGCGTGGTACAGTATGACCTGTTAAAAAATGTGCCAGGTGTTCTCTGTCAGTGGCATACTGGATTAACAGCTTCTGATGAAGGAGGCGTAATGGCATGGAGCGGCTTTTCCCTCAAACAAGACTTTTCATCGGAGGTAATGTAGAGAGACGTCGAGAGAATATTTTTGGTGCAACCCACATGCTCAATTCTGCTGCCCATTAGAACCATTAGAAGGGGAAATAAATAAGCTTTCCTTCAGTTTGAGATTTTTTGCCCAGAAACGACTTTTCGCAAGTTTAGTTTTTTAGACCATGTCACTTTTCCATCAGTTACATGATTTGTGTCCATGAACCAAACCAGTCTGTGTTCACACACACTATTCTAACACAGAGGTTCTGTGGTTGAACAGGAGTGCTGCAAGAGTGACATGATGTAAAAGTCAACTTTAAAGCATTCGCTACAGCCACCATTAAATGTTTGAGTGTGAGTTTTTTTCTGGTGGGAAAAATTCACCTGTTTCCTGTCCCATTCCACCCAACTGAGAGCACTCTGACAGCTGCTACTGCCGTCAAGGAAGTCAGAAGTACTTATCTCAATCCCACTTAAAAGCGAACATTTCTTTAATAGAATTGCAATTTAATAATTTAACTTATAATAAACACCAAATCACTCACAGTCGTCCGAACTGTTTTGAATGAAGCATTTCAATTAAAGTAACCAAATCCAACATGCTAATCTTTGGCATGTT
>JAVQJG010005812.1:0-16719 GCA_036024015.1 Craterocephalus amniculus | reverse complement strand
TTATGAAAGTTAAACCCCTTAGCGAAGAAAAAGCGTCACACAAAAGCTAAAAAAAAAATAGCCGCTATCGCTAACTAAGCTAGCCGGACGTGAAATCGGGTATAGTCCCTTTAAGATTACTTCCCCAACCTCTCTGGTTCACGACGATGCTATAAAATGTCTAACTGTACAGCTGTTTGAGAGAAGTGTGACCAGTCTATCATACAATCCGGGAGTCAATGAATCAAAAACATGACTACAACAAAAGACATAACCACCACCACAAACAAAAGCACTTCATGTAGTCCAAGCTATGGCCTTTAATAATTATGGTCACAGCCATAATGGGAACACCTAAAAGACAGTTACGTCTTTCTAAGGCAGCAGTTCAGATCAGATCTGATCTGATCTGATCAGAGCTCCCATATGTCTGTGCAGCTAATCGCGCAGTTTTCTGCATCTATCTAATCCTCGGGGCATTTAATGTCAATTCAACAACAATATGACATCAAACGGTGCTGTTTGTTGCATATTGATGTTGAATTGACATTAGATGCCCAGAGGGTAGCCATACTTCATTCAAAGTGTAGCACAACTTCCCATGGCCTTCACAAACTCAATAAAATCATACAAATAAAACAAAAAGTTTTAAAAAATATTATATGTCACGATTTGGGTAAAATATTTAACACAATAAAGGCTTTTGTGTGATTTATAATTGTACAAAACCCTTTGTTGATAATGATAGCTTCAAACCCCTCCTTCATGAATAACACAGGATTTGAAGTTTCCACACAACAGTCTTCTTATCTTGAAGGTTAATTGTGCTTCTGTAAACTGATGTTTAGTTCTTCAATCTGGTTCAATTGGATCCAAGTCAGGTAACTGGTTAGACTATTCTGGGAGCTTTCTTTTCTCTCTTTTCTATATCTATTTCTGATCTCAGGCTTTTAGAACTGCACTTCTAGAACTGGAAAAATCAATCTGAATAATTTCATAAATCTTTTGAGAAGTCTTAAAAGGCTTATAATTTAGTAAAATGTCTGGTAGTATGGAGGACCATGAGAGTCATTGAAAAAACACAGCATTTTCATGCTGATCAATTAATTGTGAAACAAAAATATGTATTACTAAATATAATTTCAAATTCAACAATTACATAAAATGAAAAGAAATCAAATTTCCAAAGCATTTTATAATTGCACATTTAAAATTGAATTATTAAATAGGAATAACAAATTGTTTTCATTAATTATTTATTAAATCTTGTGATTTGAAAATCCATTTTCAAATTTTTTTTCTAAAAACAGAATTAAATTATCCCATTTATAAATCTTGTTAGAAATACTTTTACATGTCATAGATTTAAAAACAGTAATCCCCATGTCCACTTTCAAATCCTTTTTGTAAATTTTCCTTTAGCTTTTCCGTGACTCTTCTGGGCCTTGAGCAGTGAAAATAACATTCAACCAATCACAGCTGCACCACTTTTACCTCATTTTCAACAGAGAAGAGCTGGTGCTGGTGCCAAAGCCAGTGCTTAGCTGGTTCAACTCTGGTGCTTCCAAAGAACTGGTTTTGTTTTCCACTGAAAGAGCCGGCAGATGCTGCGTCATTATGTTATTTTTATCCAAAGGGCTGCTTGTTTGGTTTCCGGGCTAGTTTCCAACAATGGAATATAATAAATAATTCAGATTTTGGGGATCGCGAGTTACCGCTGCATCCAGGTTTCTATTCTGGTTCTGTAAATCTTCCTTAAAGATACAGCTGGCCGATGCTACATTTGTAACGGTTGCAGCATCTTCCCCTGTAGCTGCTCAGAAACAAGCTTTGTCAGGGACAGTTCCCAATAGTTTATTTTGGATTTCTATAGATGACTGAGTGGAAAAAAGAAACAGTGGGTCTCCTCCTGCAACCTGGTTTTATGTTTTTGTCATTCATTTCCTTGTATGGAGACATTGGTCTGGTGTCGGCATGTTTCACTGTGGCCAGGTAGCCCCGCCCCCAACTGCTACATGAAGCGTTTCTAACTCTGGCCCAGGAAAGAGTTGGTGTCAAGATAGGCAAGGCAAGGCAAGGCAGGTTTATTTGTATAGCACATTTCATGTACATGACAATTCAAGGGCGCTTTACATACAAACATTAGAAACATTACAGCAAGGTGCAGAAAGCAATAAAAAGAATTAAAAACAAAAGTAAAATCACAGAGTAAGAAAATTAAAGAAAGATAGAACCAGTTTTGAGAGCCAGAAGCCAGTGCTAAGGCGGTCAAAAACCAAAAAACTGTGCAAAGTCTGGCTCTGGCTCGGAAGCAGCACTGGAACCGGCTCGGTAAAAAAGGGGCCTTTGTGCCCCATGTGGTACTACAGCTCTATGATTGGTCAGACAATCAGACTAGTGTTACTTCGTGAATTCAGTGAAGTAAAAACACAGAAAAGACATGAAACTGAGTTTCAGAGTTTCACCCATCCTACAGTTTCTCCTCTCAGTGTATTTGCATTATTAGGATCTGTATGGTCAGCTAAAGGAAGGCGGTAAAGCATTTAGGAAATGCGTTTGCAAAAAGGATTTGAAAATGTGAGGGGGGAAAGGAAATGCAAATGGAAAATTGAATGAATGTTTTTAAATTTATGATATGTAAAAGTATTTTTAATCAGATTTATAAATTGGGTAATTTAATTCTGCTTTGAGAAAAAGAATTTGAAAATACATTTTCAAATCACAGGATTTAATAATGTATTAATGAAAACTATAATTCCTGTATAACAATTCCATTTCAAATGAACAATTATAAATTGCTTTGGAAATTTGATTTATTTTTGTACTATTTGATTGCTGAATTTGAAATCATATTTAGTAAAGCACATCTGTATTTCAAGTTATTAATTCATAGGCATGAAAATGCTATATTGTTTTTTGGATGACTCTTCTGGTCCTCCATATGGTAGAGTGTAAGGTATTATAATTACCTGTTGCCGCAGGGAAGACACATGAGAGCATCAACCTACTTTCAGGTATTTTTTATTTGAGCCTTGAACACAGAACTCGCGCTGCTAACCACACGCCACTGCACACCCCTTACTTCTGTTCTCTCCGCCCACCTCTGCAGAACAGCCAAACCCCACTATCAACACCAGCATGAACAATAAACAAAACATTGGAACCATTACAGTATGAAAAATAATCTGTTATCAATTTTAGTCAGCTCTGATAACTCCATCCAAATAATTTAAATGAATGGGTTTTTTAATTATTATTATTTTAATGTAATCCAATCATCAATTAGGTAAAAATACATTCTGTCCAGCAGAACTGGACAGAATGGTGAAGTGTGACATCAATTAAAGAAACAACAGAACCAACAGAGTGGTGTGCCCCAATGTTCCCAGTTCACAAACAAAGAGATGATGTCAAAATCTACGTTGACTTCAAGAGACTGAATATGGCAGTTAAAAGGAAGAGGTATGTCTTACCCACTATAGATGACCTTCGTCCACGGCTAACAGAGTCCCGCGTATTCTCCCTGTTTGATGAAGCTAGCAGTTTCTGGCAGATTCCCCTGGAGAACAAAACAGCCAACATTCATCACTCCTATGGGGAGGTATATCTTCAACAAACTCTCATTTGGGATCTCCAGTGCAACTGAGATTTTTCAGAGGGAGATGGTGGTGCTGTTCAAAGGCCAAGAAGGGGTTGAGATGTACATGGACGATATTCTCGTCCATTGCAGGGATGAGAATGAGCATGAAGAGAGACTCCAGAATGTCCTGCGGATCTTGGAGAGTGTACGCTTGAAGCTCAATGACAGAAAGTGCCTCATGCGCCAATAGCAGCTGAACTACCTGGTGCACCCCATCGATGAAGAGGGTATCCTCCCCAAACCCTCCAAAGTGAGCGCCATAAAAGAGCTACATCCATTGGGTGATGTGCTATGCCTCCGGAGGTTCATGGGGATGGTCCACTACTTGGGTACACTACTTGGGTAGATACCTGCCCAACCTGTCAGAAGTGATGAAACCCCTCAACAACCTCCTGAAAACTGACACATCAACCTAGGAACCTAGGATGCAGCACAACTTGATGCTTTCAACAAGGTGAAACACCTTATCTCCACAGCACCCACACTTGCCTTGTTTGATGTAAACAAACCCACAATAGTGAGTGCAGATGCAAGCAGCTTCAGGCTGGGTGGTGTTCTGCTACAGCGACATGTTGAGGGATTGAAACCAGTTGCCATTTGCTGCAGAACATTGACCGATACAGAACGGCGCTGTGCGCAAATACAAAAGGGGTGTTTGGCGGTCGTATGAGCCTGTGAGAGATTCTCCACCTACCTCTACGGATTAGACAGATTCACAGTGCACACAGACCACAAACCATTGGTTCCACTGATGAACAACAAAGACCTGGACATGGTTCCCCCAAGGTACCAACACCTGCTCATGTGCCTAATGAGGTACAAACCCAATGCAGAGTACATGCCGGGGAAAATATTGACAGTAGCAGACACACTGTCCAGACAGCCCCTACCTGCAATACAAAGTGATACATCAGAACTGACCTGTGATGTTTCACTGTTTGAGGATGGAGCTCACACAGCATGGCCAGTGTCGCCCTCAAAGCTGGAGTAGATCAAGCAAGAGACTAGCGCTGAAAGTGAACTGCAGGTGGTGAGTAAACTAGTGACACATGGGTGGCCAAAGCATGTAGGCAGCATCCCAGTACAGGCCACTAATGTACCACTAATGGGGTAACAGCCCGTAGACCCCAAAAGGGCTCCTGTTGTATGGAGACTGAATTGTTATTCCACACAGTATGAGACGTAGCACACTCCACTGTTGCATGATGGATACCAGGTCATCACTAAGTGTCAGGAGAGGGCACGGATGAGTGTGTGGTGGCCTGGACTAGAGAAGGAAATGCAGGAACTGGTGACAAAATGTCCTGATTGCATGCAAAACAGACCACCACAGGGGAGGGAGCCTCTGATGATAACGCCGCTACCTCAAAGGCCATGGCAGAAGGTCGGAGCAGATATCTATGAGTTTGAAAAGAGAAAAGATTTGATTGTCATTGACTACTTCTCTCGCTGTGTGGAAATAGCACACTTACCTGACATGACCAGCGAGACCACCCATGCATGACTGAAAAACAACTTTGCCAGGTGGGGGTGCCCAGATGAGCTGCACACTGACAATGGGCAGCAGTCTTCTAGTAAGGAGTTTCAAAGGTTTTCTTTGGCCTGTCTTTAAACACATAACCTCCAGCCCTTACTACCCTCGGTCCAACAGTAAGGCTGAGAGGGCAGCTGACCCACTACTGGCTCTCATGAGCTACAGAGCCACACCACTACAGGCCAGGGGCACCAGCTCCGCACAGCTCATGTTGGGCTCAGATACAAACAACCGTGCCTACAGTTGAGAAAGTCCTCACCCCAAAGTGGCCTGACTTTACGTATGTTCGTGAAGCTGACGCCAGGGCAAAGGAAAACTACAGGCATACTCAGAACAGTAACCACGGTTTCAGAGCACCCCACCTCATAGAAAATGGGAGAGTAGTAGTGGTGAAACTTGTCGGTCCAACAACCACCAGCGACACCAAGGTCCTACCTGATCCAGACAGACTGTGGAAAACTGCGGAGGAACATGCACCACCTGCGCAAAACCTTTCTTCCTGTTCAAATTCCCGGTGAGGAAGAGAGCATATAGGCGAGTGAACAACCATCACCCCTGTGCTCACATTCAGACTCACCTGTCAGAGAGACTGTTCCAGCGGAGCCTAATGGACATGATCAGGCTCGGGTGACTTCCAGTGGAAGACTCATCCGTCCACTTTGTATGTACTTAACATATAGCTTGGCAACAGTGTAGCAGAATACTCTCCGGCAGCGATGGAGTTGAATGGGTAGTCTACCCCATTACCTCAGGGAAATAATAGGAAATAAATGAAAGAAGGGACTGGATATAGACATGCATTATTATTGTTATTCTCATGCAGGGGACGGTTTTGTGTATACGTGCAATGATCTGAGTTCATGTGGTTAAGGGAAGGGAAGAAAGAAGTTCCATGGTTGGGGAAGTGGAAAAAGTACTGGTGGTGCGTTGAATGCAAGACACACAGAAATTAAGAATGTTAACCTGAAGTGATCCTCCCATTTTTGTTCGAAAATAACACAGTTCCCAAACTGTGGGTCGGGACCTAAATGTAGCTAGCAAGATCATTTCAGTTTTCCCACAGATAATTGTAAAAAATACATAACCTATATTTATCAGACAAATTTGGGATTTCATTACGACTGTCAAAATTTAAACCATTAATGAAGAGATAAACCTAAATTTAGCACCTCATTCTTCAACACAATAATGCATAAATCCACGTTATTTCTCATTATTTATGAAGACAGACTTTTTTAAAGCCTTATATATAGAGAATCCTGCAGGACGACCCATCTGATATATAATTAATAACTGTCATCACAGAAGGTGGGGTCACAAACACCAATATATGTCATCATGCAGGAAAATAAAAACTTGGGCTAATTTGCATTTTCACAATTAGAATGCAAGTTTCACAAATCAGAGACTGTGCTGTTATGAATCTGTGTTTACTACAGAACATTTCAGTCCAGATTGAAAGACTCCAAAGTGTGGCAGGATGACCAGGGGGCCTGGGTGGGGATCGATCCCACAACCTCCCGGGTGAAAGTCATGCACCCTTGCCAGTCAGCCAAAGGGATATCCCAATGGCCTAGTAGCCAGGGCACAGCATCAGTCGGAGACACACAGTGACAGGACCCTCACACTGTCACACAAGTATTGCAGTTTTACAACAGGACTAGGTCTGATGTAGCCTAGATGCCCAAAAAGCAATTAAAATGGGGTTACGTAGCATTTTTCAAAACAGGGCTGCTCAAACGAAGTATAGTCATTGATAAACTGCAATATTACTGTACAATGAGTGGATGTCCCAATTTGTTGCACTGTAATACATGTGGACTTAAATTAAAAATACATGGTCATGAGATTTAAAATTAAGAAACTTTTTTTAAAAGGTATTTTTAATGTCAAAGAAAATCTTGCAGCTCTACAAGTTCTGGAGCTACACTTTATATAAGCCAGTTCAATTGAGACCTCTGCTCCTTCAAGCAGGACAAAGATGGACAAGAAGGGCATCAATCTTCCCTTTACGGGCTCTTTTTTAAAGAGCTACTGCTGGTCCATTTCTGTTTTCTGACTTGATCGACTTTATATTTTTAAATTTAATTTCTGGATTCTTTACTAATGCTACTAATAATAATATCACATTTTATTAGGTAGCACCTTTCATGACACCAAAGGACACTACAGCAGCACTTGTTTTTGTATGAAATGCCAATTTGATCTTTGTATTTGTGGCGCCAGTGTTAATAGTCTCCAGACAGATCCTCCACCATTACTTAACCAAACTATTCGTAACTGTGATTTTTTTTCTGTGACAAATCAAACCAATAAATAAAAAGATATTTGAAATTTTCACTTAAACTTTCTTCTCATCCTGATAATAAAACAAAATTATATTATCGTTAAATTGCAAAAACTTTTTATGTTTTCTCATAGATGTTTTAGTATATTTATTGTGATATAGTTGGAACAGCAATCAACATAAGCTTAAAGATATCTGTGCAACCTCCACATTAAGCCCCACGCATATTCAGTCATGATTCACACAAAGCTCAAGATGTAATTAAATATCACCAGACTGAATTAACTATTGAGCAAGCCTATTGTTTAAATCATGCAGACAAATAGCAAAACTGTGTTCCATTATGCTGCAGCACACAATATATTTTACTTTACAGTTCTTTACAGAACGCTTACAATGTCCAGTTTTCTCAGTCACCCATACACACACACACAGACATCTCAGGTACTCGTCAAAATCATAAAAGGTGCTAATGTAGCAAAAGGTTTGAGGTGGGCTCTTCTCTTCCTCCAAACTCAATTTGAGGTATCAGAAGTGGATCTCAAGCCAGTTTTATTTACAGATGTTCATGAAGCTGCTGCTTTCTTCTCTTTGTAAGTTGCCATCATTTTCTTGATCTCTGCAATGGCCTTCCCGGGGTTGAGACCCTGTAGATCAAAGTGTTGAACAAACAGTGAGAAGACAGAACTCTTCATACAGTCAGAAAATGTGCAAATTAATGGATTATAAGCACCTTGGGGCAAGTCTTTGTGCAGTTCATGATAGTATGGCAGCGATAGAGTGAGAAGGGGTCCTGAAGTTTAGACAGACGCTCCTCTGTGAATTCGTCACGGGAGTCAATCATCCATCGGTATGCCTGTTGGAAGAACAAGACAGTGTTCAGCACTATTTTTTATCCTTTGGAAACAGTTTTTTTTCTGTTTGTTTGATAATCCCACCACTAGCTGGACTGTGCAATTTACTGGTGTGGGACCCCAGGCTTTGATATATTGTCTCAGCTAAAAATTGCTTAGTTATGAATATCAAGAAGAAGATGATGATGACAAACTTAAATGTTGATATCAAACTGAAACCCAAATGATGGTGACATGGAATGTCAGAGTGAGAGATGTACAGAAATAGAATTAAAGGGATACTGTGTAACTTTTGGCTAGTAAGGGTCCTAAACTGGTCATTTCCCCCCGAATTAAACTTTTGACCCAAATATCTTATTAATGGATGATTTCTAGGGTCAGTACAGTGTTTGACACATGTCGGCGCATCTATGGGGCTGCCCTCTTCAGAAACCAGACAACGTAACTATGCACTCCACATCTATAAAACACAGGGGGCTAAGTTTCATGCTACTGTTTCTTTGAAAGTTGGTCAAATCTGAAGAAACTAAGAGGGTGAACACAGTGTCTGCAGAGCCCAGAAAGAGTGAGACTTATGTCTTGCATTAATGTAGCATGGCCTGTGGGAAGGTACAAGTTTGCCCCCTGGTGGCCAAAGTTACACAGTATCCCTTTATGTGTCTAGCCCCTATTTGACTTTTACTGTATCACGATTATAATATTAACAGCATAACCAAATATAAATCATAATGGTGCTCTGAGTGCATCTTCACTTACCTGCATAAGGACAGCAGGGCCAAGGTATTTGTCTCCATTCCACCAGTAGCTGGGACAGCTGGTGCTACAGCAAGCACAGAGGATGCACTCATACAGGCCATCCTGCCGACAGACACAAGCTTATTCTACAACAAATATAACATTGATAATAAACTTTCTTTAGTGTGTGTAAAACATGATGTCCTGCCTCTTCACAATTAATTATAATTTATACCAAACCATGAGCACTGTATCGAAAAATACAAACAATACAAATTTTTCATGAACTTTTCCACTGATGATGTGATCAGTGTTGAAGGTTCAGAGGATCTATGTTTGACTTCTCCACCTAGGCTGCACCGTGGTGCAGAGATCCAAGAGATTTATTCATTTATTATTGTTATTTTGCAATTTTGGCACTATTAATTGAAAAACTAAACTTCTGAGTTAAACCAATATTTGTAATTAGTTGAAATAAAATGATAAAATAAACGCACTATTTTTTTTCATGTCAAAAATATATCAAACCGTGACAATTAAGTATTGAAACAAACTGAACCATGAATTTTGTGTATTGTTGCACCTCTAAAATATATAAAACATAAATTAACTGGCTTCTTTACCAGTTTCTGTCGATCCTCCACTGACTGAAAATACTGCTCCTTCCCCTCCTGAGTCTCATCCTTCTTTTTCAGGAATGGCTCAATGGATTTGTACTGTGCATAGAAGTTGCTCATATCCTGGTGGAATGAAGGACAGGAGTACAGATGTAGTCATATTAGTTTCATACAAGTCTTATACTGATTACTACCATGACATGTTTTGTACTCATTTCTGCAATAAACACGCTCTTGTGCTCACAGTCTTATAGATAATGTTTATGCACATTTGTGGTACTTACAGGCACCAGATCTTTGACGACATACATGTGTGGCAGTGGGTAGATTTTGACAGGTTTGCTTGTGTTGGTGTCGATTTTGTTAAGGCATGCCAGCGTGTTGCCTCCATTTATGTTCATGGCGCATGAGCCACAGATACCTGAAGAAATTCACAAAAACCGGGTTAATGAATCCTGTGAAAACGGTTCAGGTTTTCGTTTCCTTTTATAAATCAAAAGTGGACATCGGACACATTTATTTTTTGCAAGTTGAGACCAGATGTATGTTTTTTCTCACCCTCACGGCAGGAACGTCTGAATGTGAGCGTTGGGTCAATCTCATTCTTTATCTTAATGAGGGCATCCAGAATCATTGGACCACAACTGTGTGTACAAGAATAGGAGTTAAACACAACATAAGCATGTATTTGTGACAATGTGAAATACTGCTCAGTAGAGTTTTGTTGATTGATATGATCCTGACTTACGTGTTGAGATCAACTTCATACGTCTGCATTCGTGGTTTGTCTCCAGGGGTGTCAGGGTCCCAGCGGTAAACCTGAAACTTCTTAATCCTGGGTTCAGGAGCTGGAGCAGCTGCAGTCTGAGCATGCCGCACCATCTAAGTCACAGAAAATAAAACAAGACATTTAGTATGTTTCAATAAACTTGTATCATATTGATACAATTCAAAAGAGCTTTCCTTATCTTCAGGTAAAGGTCTTAAGAGTTATGTACAGACAAGCTCAGCATAATGTGACCTAGTTGGTGGTTACAACACCCAAGGGTAAAATGAAAATAACTTGGTAATTTTATCCTGTGACATAAGAGGACATAATTTGTTATGTGTAAAGTGTAAAGGATATTCTCAAAGTATATGAGAATGAAATGACAAAGTAACATCGCTCAAGACAGGTATCACAAGTTTATGCAAGACTGTAATGTTTTTACATTACTATACTGATACATCTTTTCCATAAGAGAGTATTGAGTCTCCCCCTAGAGGCAGCTTGGGAGAAGTGACAGGGAAGAGTTACATCACAGCAGCCCTATGATTATCTAACTGACTCTTCAGGACAATGAAAGATGATCTTAAAAACAATAAATCCTTTTTTGGGGCTTACTTTGATGCGAAGATATACATTTAAGTACTACAACTGCTACAATCATTTTAGATTAAGTTCCAAAAAGTAAGAAACAACCAATATTTCCAGTCTATTCACTGTTGGTAGGGCAGTCATATGAATATCACAGTATACCAAACATTTTCCTTTTGCTCTGTGCTATGGTCATTCATATATGACAGTGACAAAGATATTAGCTGTAAAAATTTGAGTATTTCATTCCCAAATGAAATAGGGAACTACTACTACTAACACCTACTTTGAGACACTTACAGAAGCAAACTATAACTTGATATGGTTTGATAACCCACCTCGTTCAATGACAATGCTGTTTGTACACGTTTTCTAGTGATACATTGTAGCATAGCATACGTTTAACAGTGAATAAACCAACACAAACACAGCTTTTATGAATAATTATTCTCAGAGAAGCCCTTATGAGAAATACCCAAATACTGAAAAAAATTAAATGATGTCGTACTACTTACCACCATCATACCAGCATTTCTAAAAGCCAGAACATTTCTGCTCAGACAAACCACGGACATCTTGCCGACTGGATATGTTTATGTCAGAAATAACAGCTGAGTAGCAGTGAAGGTGGTCAGGTTGGCTCACTTTTGTCTCAACTGTGAGCTGAAGCCGCGCCCGCTATGCGTTTCCACGTAGGGACGCGTCATCGTTGTTGCATTCACGTACACTTTGACAGCTCGGTCATCTGGATATTACATTACAAGTATGCGTACTTTGAAGATTTGTTTTCTGCACTCTGAGAGAAATATAAATATATTTCTAAATATTTCAACAGTATTTTCTTTTTGCAAACTTAATCACATTTTTTCCACTAATCGAGTCGTGTTTATACTCTTTTTTAACTATGGTAAGGTATTCATCCGACATCCCTAGAAGGCAGCTTGAGCATGAGTCTCTTTCACAACTCTCATTGCTGTAGAGGAGGGTCAGTTACATACATCTATGCAATGTTATGGTGATCATTTATATAATTTATTTTAACTAGGAATAAATGGTAAATGTTATTGATAATTTATTTAGCCTTTTTCTTGTAATCCTTTTGTTTTGAAAAACAGTTACCTTGTTAAAACGAAAAAGTTATTTTTAGTTAGTTTCATGACCACACCATTTCATTCTTCATACAAATGTGGAATTTTCTTCAATTACATGATTACAATATGTATAATTTCAAGTAATGTTGACGGAGCATGGCAGATTTTGTGTTGTACTTTGCACATATTGTTACTTAAAACTTAGTGTGTCCTTGAACCATATGCTCACAGTTATCTTACACAGGTATTAGGCTACTTGATAAGAATTTATATAGAGTATGCCCTTTTCTTTTGAGAATCAACCCTCTCTGACCACATGTAAACATGTAGGACTTTGATAGGATCCTAATTTAAGGGGAAGTATTTTAAACTAAATACATTTGTCATGAGATGGAACAAGTTGTTTAGAAGGTTTCACTTTAAACCTTCTAAAACAAGCTAAACTTGTTTCAAACATCTCTGGAGGGACTTTTAAACATATAATCAGTATCCATATTTAAGGTCATTTCAAGCATATGTACAAAATTATATGAAACTGAAGAGAACAACATATACATTTTGTTCACCTTTTTCTAGCACCATGGTTGTTATATAGAAGACTTCAACACTTCAAATTAAGGGAAACTGTTAAAAAAGAGATGAAAACCAGGGCCACCTTATTTATGGAAGGGAAAATAAACTCAACAAAAAGTGTGAGGTAAAGAAGTTGATGAAGGCAGAGTATGACTGTCAGAAATGAAAGCTCTGCAGGAGGGTCGGCAAAGATGGTGCACCACATCATCCCGGTAAAAAGAGGAGGCAGTAGCTGATATTAAAATGATGGTGCTGCTATACAGAAAACTACATGAAAAACTGGATCAAGACGAAAATAAGGGAGACGGGGATCCACCAGATTGAGGATGACAGCAAAGGAGAACAGCTTGAAGAAAACATGAGAGCTGCCAGGGAAGTGGTTCTACAAGGCCAGCAAGATGGGGGAGATCCTCCTTATCCAGCAAAATACTGATGTGCAGGCATTTGCCTTGAAAGACAGCAAAGAGAAAGTGAAGATAAGAAGGAGAAAGAAAAGCAAAGGAGAAAAGAGCAACGGCTAAAGGAGAACAAAGAGGGGAAGGAATGAAGAGGGATGAAAGGAAACATGAAGAGGGAGAGAAACTAAAAGGAGAGATGAAAATGAGAAGAGACACAGAAAAGGGAAGCAATAAAAGAGGAAAGAGACAGCCCTTTGCCTTCAACCATCCAACCTCTTAACCCTATTTTCCCACCATTTTAACCTTCCTCTCCAACAGTTTTCACATTGGCCTTGCATTCACCATCATCTACCATTTTCTTCAGCCTTCCATGGTCCTCCCATCTGCCTAACTGTTTCTCTCTCTTCTCCCAGAGCTGGATGATGGTTTTCATTTTTTCCCTCAAAGTAAAAAATAAATTAACTTAATTTGCCCATTTTGGCGGTTGTTGATACAGAAAACATTCTTTTTTTTTCTTTTCTCACCTGTCTTGTCTAGCTTTGTTGCAAGCACAATGATTGGCTGCTGTTTGGTACCGGACAAATTTACTCTATCAAGTTTGGATTTATACTACATATATAAAGTCCCTCTTGATGATATGAAAACTTTATTAAATCAAAATCTTCATGCTGGAAGCTGGATACAGAAAATATGCAAATGCAGCTGCTGTCATAAGATCTCGAAAACAGCTATCGAACGTTTGTCATCTTTGAATTCTTGCATAATAAAATGATCCTTAAATCGGACATGACTTATATATCACAGAACGTGTTTGTGTAGCTGCTGCTAATGAGAAGTTAGTAACATCCTCTAACAGACAAAAAGCTAAAGGAGTTTTCAAAGGTACATATCCACCTGAAAGCAATCAGACACAAAATGTGCTTGAATTTATAGAGGGTGCGGGATAGCTGTATTTCTACTGTCTTTAATCCAAATTGGCATGTACTCATCTGGTGTTTTCTCTTGACTGTGTTAGCAGTTAAACAGAAACACCAGAGGCAAATAGCAGCAGCAGTAGCTGCCACAGTGGAGGCAACTGGTGTGATAATGATGCTTTACTGGCAGGACAGGAGAGCTGGAGGAGGGATTCTCAGCTTTCATCTCTATGTGGGATAAACTCACTGCCACTGATGATCATGTAAGAGCTGTCATGCTTTGTCTCCTGGTCACCACAGGAGGACTACAGAGGTTTATTACAGCCAATGGTCTTCATATGACATTTTGGACAGTATGCTTGTATGGTTATCATTAATGATAATGATAAATAATGTAAGAAAACAGTCTGCTAATACGACCCCTGCTTCAGTGAATGCATGGTGGGAAGTGCTCTGTGGATCCACTGAGCTTTCAACCCTGAAGCATCATCAGAGGATCAGTTCACCAATATTTAGTATTGTTGGATACAAACGATACAGTGCTCACGGTTCAGTACACACCCCGTATTGAACAATTCAATACAATTTACGATATATAAAATATACAATAAGTATTGTTGCACCCCTAATATATATACTGTATGTATTGGTTAATTATCTATAATATAATGGATTCTTGGAGTGCAACTTCTTTAAATTCCACATTTTGTGGGGTCAAGCACCTGAGAAGCGAATTCCAAAGAGCTTCGGATGATGTGGTGCTCCAGGAATGACTGTCCTGGATCCTACTATTGTATACCAAGTGGATCAACTGAGATATGTCACCAAGAAGAACAGAAACATGTTCTTTTGATTTACAAACTTTATTAACAATCTTCTAGTTAGAGTTTGCATGTGATGATTATTTCAATTGTGTGTTTAAGATTTTATCAGCTACTTTATTGTACATAATGTTTTATCCTCAATATTTATTTATATTTATTGAATAAATGAAAGATTCTGTTTCATCATAAAGCTGTTAACTCTCTTAATATTCTGCATACCCCGGTTCTCCATTCAGGCATCAACCTTGCCATCGTGACAGGTGGAGAAGTGACCCCCAGGAGGCAACATGGACTCACAATGTGTTTTCCTGGGCTGATACCAGCACAATTTGCTCCATTAACAATCAATGATTTAGGTGTTTATTATTGACTCTGTAAGGTTAATAGGGTAGACTGGATGTAGTGCTACACACAGAGCTGCTGTCACTTTTTGTGCTGATCACATTAAATGTTGGCTTGTAAGCTTGTTGTCTTTGATGTTCCTCTGATTGCCTGCAGCCTCTTGCTGTTCGAGCTAATGCGGTCCTAGATAAAGCAAGCCACAGTGAGTTCAGTTGCAGTGCCATGTGCATTTTAATGATGCCTTGCTTTTTAATCAGATATTTGAGTCATGAGTTTTGCATCACAGGACCTCAGAGCTACTACCATCAATGCAAAATTTTACTTCTTTAATGCGTGGGCATAAAATGATGAATGACATGAATGAAAGAGTTACTGGCTAGTTCCAAATAGTTTCACCTTTGTTCTCCTACTCAGGTAATTAATCACAACAGTTGGGCCGATTAATGTCTGTGTTAATTAAGGAAGGAAGTGTTGCCTTATAGGCTTTGTGGAGAAGGAAAGATTGGTGTGTCTATATTTTAACAAATGACTGTAGAGTTGGGTCTGCTTCTGCAGGAGATGGTAAGTATCCTGAAAGTATTTCATTACGATGCAAGCGCTGTGGCTCTGTTGCTGCGTTGATTTACCACCACAAAGGAAAGCACTGGTCTCAAGAGACGGCTTTGCAAGCTCAAGTTGCACAATGGTGTGTATAATGCATTCAATACTGAAACCACAGAGGCGTCTGAGTCTCATTCATTGCTTTTATGAAATGGCATTTTTAGTGCTCAGGTATTGCACCAACAGAGTCTAATGTTGGATTAAATTGGTAAATATGAGCGTTGATTATGGGAAATATGGTAAAGCTTAGAGTCTACTTACAGCTTAGAGCTGTTGTAGTTTTGACTCAGCTTGACAGTGGCTGCAAGTGTGCAGATGACCTTACAAACAGGGTTTGGTCTGGCACGTGAATAGAAGAAATTGTTGACACAAAATATACAGTACAGCAAATTACAAGCAATAAAAAAAAAAAATTTGAATAAATTTGTCTTCTAGCTGAGCTGTTGCCCACTCATCAAAAGATGAAGCTTTAACCGAAGCAGTAAACACAAGATAAGGTGATGCAATCCGTCAGCAATTAGGGTAAAACGAGTTGGAAGCAGAGAGTTTGATGACACAAATTTATACTTCCTCACTTTGTCTCCTCCCATGACTTGGAAGCTATCACCACTTCCAAACTCAAGAATTTTAAATACACATTGAGGACACAATGAATGACGCGGAAGAAGGCTTAAAACTATGCGCAAGTCTTTCCAATGACATGGTATATTAACCGCACTCTCCCTGATATACCCCACATTTTTACATGGATTTAGACTCATACAGAAGACTGAAAAAAATCAAATGAACTGTTTTATATAGGGCTTCTTTAGTGCAAAAGTTATGATCACAGGTGCACTATTTGTGTCCCTTGAATGTTAGGAAGCGGCTGGTTAGAGCCGCGGGGATTGTTTTCTGTTTATGTTTCCTGGTTTGTTTCCCCTGTATGTCACGCTGGGAGTGTCTGAGTACTGCTGAGAGCCAGAGCCCCGCCC
>JAVQJG010005809.1:0-17548 GCA_036024015.1 Craterocephalus amniculus | reverse complement strand
TATGGCACATAAAATTAAACAGGAGAACCTCTGCTACAAGACCATATCAGTCATTTTTGACACCAAAATTATTCAAATAGACCTTGTAGATGCAGAGATATACTCTATTCATTTTGGGTACGTCGTTTTTGCACAGAAACTTAAAAAAGAGGCTGGGGCTTAAGAGGTTAAAAGCCCAACAATGTGACAGCTGCCATATCCATGATGACACTATGTAAATGTCCTGTGCATCAGACACTCTTACATTATGTTACATCAGAGAAGCTGTCAGTAGTTTATGTCAGCAGCTTTATATAAATATGTACCTGTATGTTTTAAAATGCATATACCAAAACCCATCTTGTTTTTTATTTTTCAGTGTATTTGATGTGAAATTCAAATTGAAGTTAAATTGAATAAAAATATACTCTAATAATTCCCTAATGAAAAATATGTTACCAATTAAATATAATAATGTATTACAAATTATCTTTTTTTGTTGTTGTTTGTCCTTTACAGATGAATTAATCACATTTTCTACTGTAGTTTTAGTTTGTTACTTTCAAAGCTCCTTAATGTCTTTTTAACTTATGTGATGTGTGTTATTTACATTCTGTTAGCCACATAATGTAGCATTTCACAAGTCTTCTCCTACCACTTAGATGCGTTACCTTTTGCTTCAACGTTTTGGATCATTTGTGTTACACAGGCTCCACTCTTTCAAGTGCTTAGATGACTGCACCTCTTGCATTTGAATATATGAGTCCTTGATAAAATACTGCATTGTAATTTTGGTTCATGGAAGCGTTTTAAAAATCCCTTGCAAGATGTCCTTGCTAACTGTGGCCGTGCGTCAGATTGCATATTTCGCGTCATAGATTACTTTTTTTTAACAAGTTGTCCCAAGGTTCCTTCTTTCTCAGTGACTCATCATTGACAGAAAGGAAGTTTTGTGTAAAAAATCTTTTAAACAAAGAATTTAATAAAAAAAAATAAACTCAATTGATCCCCAAAGAAATAAAAACAAGAAATTAACTCAACTCTTTCTCATTCTTCGTAATAATGCACGCAGATTAGGTTGGCCTATTTTCATTTTGCTTAGTTTAAAGTAGATCTGCTGGATGATTATTTATTAGGATGATTATTTTAGCCCAAGTTCTGTTTATACTGAAGAAACGGTGAATGCAACAAAAGCTTGTGAGTGGAGGTTGTGTTTACTCTGTAAAGGTAACATATGAAGTTAAATACGCTTCCTGCAAGTCAAGTACAGATTTATAATTTAAAATATACTAATGCAACGGTCTGTGTATGGACCAGTTAAGGAAAACAAACCAAACAGTATAAAGTACAATAGTGCCCTTGAAAAAGCATTCATATAAATAATGTCACCTAGGTGACAAAGTGGCCAAGTTGTTGTTTTTTGTCTTATTGAACTGAGCATTTTTATATAAAACTTTTAATATATGATTTAAAAGAAAGATTTTCATCTTTTAAAATACCTAGATATTGATAACAAGTCACAAATTCAACTGGGGTACCTACACATACATGATAGCAGGGAGAGTAGGGATTTTCTTTGTGTTTAGAAACAAAATACCCTTTGTTTTTCCAATGTTTGATGGATAGAATGTGACTGAATAATGTCAAATGCAAACTGTAGATGATCAAAAACCTGCGTTCTGCCCCTAATAATTATTGTAAATTGGCTCTAATACAGAGCCCTGAGGCACACCCTTTGTAACATTAAGATAACAAAAGGAACAATCATGGAGTTTAACATTTTTATGACCAGAAAAATCATTTTAAAACCTGCTGATAGCTTGGCCTGTAAAGCTATTATAAACTAATTTGTGACAAAACAGGTTGGGATCCACTGTGCCAATTTCCGACTTATAAAGGGAGAGATACACCAGGTCATTCACCAGTTTTTTAAGCACTTTAGCTAGGATGCAGGTTTTATAAATGGGAAGATGGTTATTTAATGAAGTGGGATCACCACCTTTAAGTAAACTTCCTTGACAGAAAATAGATAAATAGAGAAGTTTTTATTGCTGGGAACAGGATTGTTGGGCAGTAAAACTGCTGATTTACAATCAGACACTTTTCAAGACAGCGAGCAGGAAATAGTTAAATGTTTCTTAAACAAGTGAAGCATTTCTGATTTGTCTGGGACTTTAACATAATCAACAGGTACTTGAGATGGTAACTCAGAAGACTGAACGCTACCTGAAATGTTATTTTATTCATAACTAGTTGTTTGATGTCTTTATGCTAAAACTTTTGCCAGAAAAAGGTTTCCGTCCATGAATTTTGCATACTTGGAATCTGCATATGACTAAAGGTATTAATCAGTACATGAATTGCTATTGATTGTGTGTCTGTCACAGGACAGTGTTGGTGACCTTGTTCTTATTGGTAAAGACCTATCAACTTTGCCGTAGGCCTCCAGATGTTGCTTCTCCTGTAACATGCCTTCCTGTTCCACCATCCACAGTCAACTTTGCTACATACAGTCTTTTTGCTAAGCAGCAATTGGTAACATTATTTCAGAGTTTGTGTTCATTGCCTGTGCAATATTTAGTGCATCTAATTTCCCCTCACCATTGTGTAATGTGAAATATAAATTTTCTTATGGTCATCCTGAGTTTTTTAAATTCTTTCAGGACATGTTTTTTTACTTGTGTAACCCTTAACAGTCTCACTTGCTACTGTTCACTCGCTATGAAAAGTAGACAGGTTAGTTAGCTACCAGTTGGAGCAAAAAGTAAGATATTCAACATCTGAGGATCTAAATAGTTCCTTTGGGAATTGGTGGAGGAGACCAAAGCAGAGCTATTAGGAAAGTGAAAAACGGGTGCCTTGTTAGAAATGCTAATCTCAGTCTGCCAATGCTTAGATGTAAAATCAGTAAATGCCATTATAGATCTTTGCTGCAGACAAAAGAGAAGCAAAGTGTATCTCTGCGATTGTTTGTGTTCAGTCCAGAGCTTGTTTTTCTCTGGCAGCGCATGCTGGGCCACTTAACTTGTTTTAGGATTCCTTCCTTCTTAGACTGAGAGACAGGTCAATCAGCCAAATGCTGACTAGTCATGAATGAGGACATTTGTATCCAATGCATCAGAGCTTGTGTATGCCGGTGAACAGAGCTAATTGGCTAATTTCATTTGTGATAAACAACCCGCAGAGGCAGCAAGACACCCAACTTATTCCTGACCGGCGGATACCAGCGCTTAGTCTCTGTCTTCTTCCTCTTTTTCCCTGTCCAGATGTGTTGTGCTGAACATGTTGTGATCACACGAACGTAATATGGATCCCGAGGAGTTGGAACTGCAGAATGACTACCGTTATCGTAGCTATGCGGCAGTCATTGAGAAAGCGCTACGAAACTTCGAATCTTCAAGCGAATGGGCAGATCTCATCTCCTCCCTGGGCAAGCTCAATAAGGTATGATGCACAAAGACGCTGCCAAAGACTTCCTCTGGATATGTGTCTCCCCATAACAATTATCAGTGCTTGCATCAAACCTGAATGTACAGTTTTTATCAGGTGTTGATATTTTTAGAGGCTGTCTGATTTCAGTTCTGTTGTTATGAAAGGTTTTGCTCTTAGTTAAGACTCCGTCCATGTGCCTATACAGCTGTACTGCTAAAGTTGTCTAACATGCACAGCGGTGTTGACATTGGAGTGTCTCTGCATGCTATATGAACAACAATTGACCCTGAAAGTACACAAAGAATTTGAGCAAGGGGTATAATTTCATGAACAAAGCTGAAAATACGAGCAAACTTTATTCATCTGATATTTTTATGCGCGTATCTCTGTTTTGTTATAGTCCTTCCATTTGTTAAAATATATATCTTTATTTTTAAATTTTCTTTACAACTATTTAAGTTCTGAGTTGTCTTTGTACAAGAGAGCATAAGTTAAAAGAGTCAAATTCTTTGTACATTTACTCATACTTGGCCAACAAAGCTGATTCTGATTCTGATATTGGTGCAGATCATATGAAGTCTTTGGAAAACTGCCAATTCACTTTGTCTTTTCTTTCCTCTCTCTGTCTGCCAGGCTCTGCAGAGCAACCTTCGCTACTCGCTCTTGCCCAAAAGGCTGATCATAGGGAAGCGTCTGGCTCAATGCCTGCACCCGGCTCTGCCCAGCGGAGTGCACCTCAAGGCTCTGGAGACCTACGAGGTCATCTTCAAAATCATAGGGACGAAATGGCTGGCCAAGGATCTTTTTATTTACAGGTAAATTAACTGGCCTACACCAGTTACTGCAGCTAGGAGGACATTGGCTTAACATTTGCATCAGATTTTCAGATTATTTATATATTGATTTATGTTTTAGCTCCGGCTTGTTCCCCCTGCTGGGTCACGCGGCCATGGCAGTGAAGCCTGTGCTGCTCACGCTGTATGAGCGTTACTATCTCCCGCTGCAGAGGGCTTTGCTGCCCAGTCTTCAGGCATTCATAACTGGACTCCTACCAGGCCTGGAAGAAGGACTTGAGGTCTATGACAGGTAATTAGTTTAGATATTAGTCGGTGGCATGAGCATGAGTTTTGGTGCTTATTTTAAGCAATATTTACCATAATCTCATCTCAGAGGAACTATGGAAAACATCAACTATCTAGATTGCATTAGTTTTCACAAAGACATCGAAGTAATTTCAGTGAAAGGCAAGGTAAGGCAAGGCAAGTTTATTTGTTTAGCACATTTTCAGGTACAAGACAATTCAAAGTGCTTTACATAAAACATTAAAAGCATAAAAGAGGAATTACAGTAAAATCATTTAAACACAAAATCATTGAAAAGATTACAAGCAAGAAAAGTTAAAAGATACCGTGCACATTTTATTCATAGATACATGAGAAAAGGAACGTTTTTAACCTGGATTTAAAAGTTGAAAAGTTTTAAAGAGAAAAAGGTAATAAGTAGGTGCTGAGTTGTTGGGCCTCACAGGATCCGAAACGGGCTTATTAGAACATTTATATACCGAACCAGGAGACAAAGTTGGTTGGAATTTTTGCTGGACGTGTCCTTTAGTGTATGTTGATGACTTCTCTCTTCTTTGTCCCCTCCCTTTGTCCAGGACCGATGCTCTGCTGGTCAAGTTGTCATTGCTAGTGGGTCAGCAGGTCTTTTATGGCGCGCTGTGGGGCAGCATGCTGGTCACTCCCATGGTCCGACTGCCAGCCTCTGTCTTTGTAGTCACCCATTTTGACCGCATGGTACCACTGAAACAACAAACACACATGTTGGGCTATGGTCACCGTGCAGTGGTGAGCGCCTGTTTCTGTCCTGCACACACATTTTGGAGCTCATAAAACATCATAATGCTTAGTGACGGTTTGATCACTGTCGTTAAGTTTTACGTCTCTCTTTCCAGGTGAAGTCGGTTTGCCTCTCTCTGCAAGATTCAAACGTCTTGGTGCAGAGGAACATGCTTGAAATCCTGCTGTACTTCTTCCCTTTTGCCACATGCCTGGTACGTACCCATATGCATGCACCTTTTCCTTTTCATTATTTCAAATGCAATGTTCTCAATTTCTTCTGTTCTTCTACATACAAAAGAAAGATGTGGTTACAGCCAAGCAGGGAGATAAAGGTTTAACAAAAACATTTTACAAAATTAAACTAGTTTTCTAAACACCAGAAATAAACATCTATATTACATATACTGCAAAGTTGTTTTTTCGTAAATATCAGCTAGATTTGGCCACATTGGTACACTGACTTTTTCTTCCAATCCAGTGATCGAGTTGAGCTAACTGGGTTAACCAATTAAACCATGATAGCACTGACCTCATGATCCTGACCCCAAATTATAAGCTTTAAAACAAATTAATTTGTTTGATTAAATGTTATGACTGACATAACTATTATACTCAGTCAACAGTCCATGATGCTCATTGTTGCCATTCTGAACTTTCTTCTTTATTTATTTATTTATTTCTCCTTTTGGACAAATGCTGTACATCTGAGTATTTTTCACTCATAGATGTTTAGAAGTTGTAATGTCCTGATTTATTATTTGCAGACTACTGCAATGCACAATTTAAATGTTTAATAGTAGGATGAGTGATGATTATTGGATTTAAATGCTAGATTTACTGTATTGTTTTAAAAGAGTTAGTATGACTCATGAATGTTATGACTGCTTTTCAGCATATTTTTTAAATTTTAATTTTTAATCTTGGTCTTAAAGTAGCACCAGACATCAGGTGTGCCTACACTACGCTGGTTCGCCTAGAACTGTCAGGTTCTGTTGGTCCTAAAGCGTTAAAGTCATATACCAGAACATTTTTAAAGCATCTATTAAAAAAAAGATTAACTGTGCTTTTTTTGTTGTTGCTACTGAGCTTCCTTCTGCAGAAAATAACTTCTTGTGGCATTTTACCCAACTGTCCATATATCTTTAACAACTTTTACTTTATGTTTTGATTTAGGACCCAGCAGAGCCCAGTGTTGCTTTGATCGGCGAGGACATGATCACAGTGGTGTCTGCAGCTTCCCTCACTCTGCTCAGGAGAGACATGTCCCTCAACAGACGTCTCTACGCTTGGCTTCTAGGTGGTTGATCATTAAATTATACTTAAGTGATGTGTCTCATACTATAATATGTAATACAGCTGGAAAACTTTCGTTGTTCACTCCGTTATGTTTGTCTTTGATTTCAGGTACGGATATAAAAGGAGGAATGGTGGCACCCCACCCCACCCTCTCCACCACCATGGAGGAGCACACATCGTTTTACTTCAACACCTATTCCAAAGACTTCCTCATAAAGGTATAAAGGATAGGGTGTGTTTTTTTCACCTGGAATTCAAAGGTTTTGCTATAGTATTTTAAGGGAGAAAAATAGTAGGACTCAGTCTTATAGTAAGTATGCAAGTTATGAAGCTAAAGCCAGTATTTGGCTTACTTAGCATAAAGACAGAAGGGCAAAAGCAGGGGCAATAGTCAGGCTCAATCTTAAAGGTACAAAGCAAACAACCACCTGTGATATTCCCTAATCTGTTGGACAGTGAGCTGTGTGGTGAAATCACACAAGCACTGTCAGCAAAACAATATATTATGGTTTCCAGTAGGTTTATTTGAAGCACTTTTTCTTAGGAAAAAAAACTCTTTTCATGCTGCATAATCAAGGTGGGACCATTGACCTTTGTCTTTGATGTTCATCTCCAAGGGTTGAAGTTGATGGACCACTGTGAGGGCAGTAGACAGTGTTACAGACCTGAATCTGTGTTAGGGGAACATATTGCTCTAACAGATCATGTTGTTTTTTTCACTTAGAGGATACCAGAGTGTTTGCTTGCTATTTGAAAGCCCAGTTTTACATTAATGCAGATTAACAGCTTTATAAATGAAACTAGTGGCTCTCTGTGTCTTTGTGTGGTTTTGGGGCAGCTACACGAAAACTGTAGATTATTTTGATTTTTGTCCAAATAAAATTATCTTACACATGACCCGCGTCTAACCAGCTGAATAAAAACATGAGTTGTCGCTGCAAGATATTAGGAAAACACGTTAATTCAAAAATGTAAACTGTAATTATAAGTTGACTTCCAGTATTAGAATTAATTACTATAAAAAATGTTCTCATCCCTCTTTAATACTGCTCTGCTTGCCCTACTTCATATCAGAATATCTTTGTGATATTAATATTATGGACAACGCTGCAAAGATGCTTTTTAATATATTGTGCGGCCTTTCTAAAATGTGAAAGTAGAGTAAAAAAGAAAAGAAAAAGTTACACATGCTGATTCTTTTGTCTGTTTTTTTTAGCTACGACTGAATGAATATTTGTCACATATCCACTAAATGCCATCTGCTTGTGTAGCCGACCTAACGCTCTGATAAACAGCCTTAAACAGAAGTGGGATGTGGTGTTTCTGAACCGGTCTCTTTTTCTTGTTCATATCTATTTTTATGTCTGACTGCAGGCTCTGATCAGAACACTCAAACAGAAGGACGTGGAAAGCGACCCAGAAAGTGTGATCCATTACCTCAGGCCTTTCCGCATCATTGTCAGTCTGCTTGATAAACCGGAGATAGGTAGGCAGCACAGGCATAAAACACCTTAACATGCTGAATCATTCGACGCGTTTCACTGATGAGGCCGTTATAACCGCCCAGGTCCGGCTGTCCTGAGCTGTGTGTTGTTGGAGGTGGTTCGAGCTTTCCACAGATACTGTCGGGAGGTGTTGGAGGAGGAAAACATCAGTAGTGCAGGTCTCTCAGGCAACCAGCTTGCCAGGTAAGAGCCATCAGGGGCAAAACGAATTCAACATTTACATTGTGATAAATTCATTTGGAAGCATCTTTTTAAAATTGTAATTTGTTGTATTTTGTTTTTAGCTCGTTTCTTTGTTGTGTTTTATATTAGTTTGAGCCATTTTATAGTTTCCATTTGTTATCATTTATTTTACTCGGTCATATTGTGATTTTAATATTTTGTTTCTAATACAATTCATATTGTTTTTATAACTCTAAAATGATATGCCCTGAATGGAAAACTTTGGGGAATCTGCTGTTGTTTTGAATGTCTAATCTAATTAAGGGGGATTTGACTGGACTTTTTGTCCCCCTTTTACAGTAAAATAAAGGAAAACAAAAATGCATCAGAGATCATAAAGACAATGAACATGCTCGTCAGCTCCATGGACAGCGAATACCTGTGGGAGTACATGACTCAATGTTTCTGCACATCTCTCAGGTATGCCAACAGCTCCGCCTCCTTAGTTAAAATGACATTTATGCGTGCAAAACAGCTGATGCTTTTAGGTGTTAATGAAGCAGAAGTAAGTGCCAACTCCAAATGTGTGCAAATCATATAAACCTTAAAGTTTATAGGAAAAAGGTACCATTTTATTTTTAATTTTTTTAATTTGATGCACCCAAAAGTACTTTTAGTGCACTCTAAAAGTAAGGATGTTTTTTTATATATATTTGGCTTCTAACAACTTGATGAAACCAGTTCCTTTAGTTTAGAAAGTAATTTTTGAAAATAGTTTGCCAACAGTCCTGTCTCATTTATGGCATCTTTACCTTTTCTTTGTTTGAATTATGATCTACATGTATACTTTTAGTAAGCAGCACTGATCCTGACTGCAGGCAGGAAAGTGTAGGATACAGATTGTTTGCTGTGCAACCGTGATCTTGTTTTGTGTGAAGGATGCAATTTTTTAAAAATTATCTCTCAAACTTAAATAAGGCATTAAAAAGACAGCTGGTTCATTTGTATTTGTAGAAACAGTGAGCAGCTTTGTTCAATGGCAGTGGTTATTAGAATCAATTGTGTAACATAATATGTATAAATTTACATTTAGAAATTTTATTACAATATATAATATAATAATATAATATATTTATTATAATAAATGTTATTATTATTATATTAAGTAATTTCTCTACTAATGTCTATCTAAATGCGCTGCAAGCAAATATTGAAAAGAAAAAAACTCACAACCTTTTGAAATTCAGTTTTTGAACTTTTTTTAAGGAAAAAAATGGGTGAAGATGGTATTCAAATGATAGCAACATTTATTCTATTTACATTTTGCTGCATCCTATCTATTTTAGAAGCAGGTATTATATTGAAGATAAGATACAGCATGCAATTCAACAAAAAAAAGAAAAAACACTCCATGGCAGCACCTGCTTCCACCTGGACTCAGCAGTCTGACTAGCTCGTGACCATTATGCCCCCTCTTGTTTGATTCCTTGCTTTTGTTGTTAATGACTTAATGAGTGCGGCTGTAGTGATTAAACCTTTCTTGTTTGCTGTCAGAGATCTAGTGACAAGAATTTCTGTTTGCATTTCTCTGTTTTTACTGTAGTGACAAAGGGAATCAATCAACACCTCCAGAACAGGACCAAAGCCCTCCTGTTCCTTCTGTCACAGAAACATCCAACCTCATCATTTTCCTGCTTGATGTTCTTCCTTTGGTAACTGAACAGCACACTTGCATATAAGGAGTTTGTTGAGCTCCAAATAATAATAATAACATTTCTCTGCCCTATACACACAGCTTGGAAATTCTCCAGTTCTCAATTCTGATCCTCTTCATGTTTGTGTTTTCTCACAGGAGCTTCATGCTGACATCCAGTCACATCTGCTGCCTGAGATGCTGGGCACAATGCTGCAGACCCTGCAACGTCAAATTGAATCCGTTTGCCTTGAAGATGTCACACAGGGGTTGCGCGCCTGCTTCAAGGTTCTGAGTAAGATCCAAATGCCTGTTGCTTACATGGATGTTGACGTGGTGGCTAACACAGAGGAGATAGCATTACCATCGGCAGAGACCGAGAGCTCAAAGACACAGGTGAGGCATTTAGTAGTTTGTGCTTTTGTTGTTTCTTTTAAATAAGAAAGCATCTCATCATATAAATCATGATTTCTACAGGAGACAGAGATTCAGGGAGAGAAAGATGGCATAATTAATGGCCAGCAGGAAGATGAAGAGGAGGGTCAACATGGAGGGGGTGAGACAGAGTCTGCAAATGGCGTTTACCCAACTCTGAGGTCTGAGGATAGTGGACTGGGCATCAGCGCCTCCCCATCAGAGCAGCATCTGCTGCTGGGGACGAGCAAGGAAGCAGAGGGCTGTGGAATTGGCAAAAATGGCGAGGGGGTGTGGAGACGAGGAGGCAGCATAGACTCCATGACACAGTGTCTGCAGAACATCCTGGCCTTCATAACCACGAGGTAAACTCAACCTGCTGAGGTTGTACTCTTAACAGTTCCTCATAAGAATTTGTAAATATTTCTCTCTACGGTTGCGTTTCAGATACTTACTGGTGCAGGTGGAGGACGTTAAGGGACCCGATGAAGAGCTTCAGCGTGACCCAAGTCCAGCTTCTGTGGATCACAAGTCGTTATTAGGTGGAAGAGAAATCAAAAACAAACTGACTGAACTGTTTTCTCCTAATAAACTGAAAGCCAGAGCCTCCCCTGAGGCCCAGCTCCCAGCCTCCCCCACTGCAAAGAAAAGGGGCCGTGGACATGCGGGATGTGTGGACTGGGCCGCGGGTTACATGCCCCGCGGAAGAGCTGAGATCTCTGAGGCGTGTCGGCAGGCCTTTGTCGCCACCTGCCACCTTGTGTTGGAGTGCACCACCTTCCCCATCTACCTAAGTGAAGAGGAGACCCTTGCTCTCTATTCAGACATGTTTGGCCCCACAGGTCAGCACAAGGGTTTATGTTCTCATAATGCTGTCGGCTAAATGTTCTAACCCAGAAATAATCATTTGGACTTTTTGTTTGCTTTAGGTGGCGATGTTGACAGTCTACCAGAGTGGCTGAGGTCCCTGATGACTCTGTGCTGCATGTCCAGGGACTACAACATCCAGCACACTGCAGTCGCTTCTTTGTTGGAGCTCATCAACCACTCCCAGTCCTTAGCGCTGGTCATTCAGGACAAGCATAGACGTTACCAGAGCTCTGACTCCAACCCTCTGAGTGGGCGGCTGCAGATGGTCACCGTGCCGCCCATCTATCCGGCCCTGCTCCGTGCCATAGAGGATAGCACCGACTTCTATCAGGTCTGATTATCAAAGGAGACTGTGGGTGTAAAAACAAAAAGTTAAACAGTGGAGTGAATGTTGCATTGATGTTATTTGTCTCTGCTGTGACCCAGAGGGTGTCCCAGGTACTGTGGAGTCAGCTGGACACAGAGCGGAGAGAGCAGCACATCTCCTGCGTGGATCTTTTTTACAGGCTTCACTGTCTGGCTCCATCAGCATCCATCTGTGAGGACATCATCTGCCAAGCACTGATGCACAAAGACAAAGTATGTGTGCCTGCACCCATTTCTGAATGTGTCAGTCAAACTAAAAGAGTTAAACGGCCGTAATCGAGTAGGCAATGTGACAAACGGAGCAGTTAAGTCAAAGCTCGGTGTGATTGTTCTCAGGCAGTTCGGCTGGAAGCGCTGCATCGCTTCACGGTGCTATGGCACCTGACCCGGGAGATCCAAAGCAACCGGACCATGTCCCTCAGTCGCTCCTTCGACCGGTGAGTTCATAATTGTGGCAGGCAGGTGATACAAATTCCAGTCGGTGTCTTTATGAATGCTCTTTATTTAAATGTCGGCTCTTATCATGAAAACAAGAAATGATTAGCGTGACCGATTGGTTCTCTTTTTAGTTGAAGTTTGAAGTAGTTCTTGGTAAATTAGTTCTCATGGAACTAACATGCCACCTGTTTGAATGACCATATGAAAGATGAGCTGTGTGTTGACTTTTCTTATGAGATAAAGTCAGAGTTGTTGAATTGTCTTTGTATGTTTTGTTCTTGTAAGAAGGAGCTGTTCATACACGGCACAAAGTCTAACAGAGACGTGTCCAACCGGTCAGCATGCAGGAGCTATTATTTACATAGCACACACCCTCAGAGACACAGAGACATACTATCTGGTCTTTACACATGACGCTTTAACCTACATTTTGATGTCTTAGTGAAAACAAGGGCATGGGGACGGATGGTCAGCTAGATAAAGAAAAACTAATTAGCCCTGCTGGTAAAAACACAACTAGCAAAGCTCACAACAATAACTTATCACAACTGTCTAATACATATTACAGATTAATTTTTTACTTCCACTGTTTCCTCTTCTAGAAAATAAACATGAAGTCCTCACATGAAATGATAAGCACAACACATCCGATACAGAAAGAGTTGTAGATGACCATTGTTCTTTTGGAACTTTTAAACGTGCTTTGTCTTCTCACTTCATGGTGGCCTGCTCCCGTTTTCATTGATACTGTTTGTCTCTCATTGTTTATTTTTGCATTTATTTGCTTAATAATTATATGCTGTTATCTCATCTTTAGCTATGGCCCATTGTGGCCCTCTTTTGGTGGTATTTTTTTTGTATGTATCAGACTTTGAGTTAGAGAAGTTGTAGTGGTAACTGTGGTCTTGTTGGACTGATTGTGAAACTGTTTTTTTTGTTTTGTTGTATATATGTTGTGCTTATGTCCTTTATGTTCTGGACCCCCTCGAAAACGAGATGGCTGATCTTAAGGGGTTTATCCAAATACAGAAATTTCAATATTGTTCTGACAGTTAGTATCAACTCTTGACTTTTGGCGTATTAGCATGTTGATGTTGATGAAGTAAACTGAAAACTAAACGGATCCAGATGAGCTGATTCTGTGTATGTGTATGTGTGCAAAGACCTCTGTAGTGAACAAGGGAAAAACATTTGTTTTTTTACTCTTGTTGCCCCACTTCAGTCACACTATGTCAGAATCCAAACTAAATGCACTCGGAGATGTTCTGAAAAATGAACCGCTTTAAATGTGTTTGCCTCAGGTCTCTGTGTGTTGTGGTGGACAGTCTGAGCTGCACCGATGGCTCCATCAGTGCAGCGGCTCAGTGCTGGCTGATTCGAGCTCTGTCCCTTAATGATGTCATCCGAATCCTGGAGCCCATCCTGCTGCTGCTGCTTCACCCGTCCACTCAGCGCTGCTCCATTCAGGGCATAAGGCAACATCTTACCGCTGGTTAGTTCACCGATGTGTTTTGATATTAAATGTTTTACTTCTTTGCCTTTTGTTAAGCTGACAGCATCTCTGTTTTTAAGGTAACCTCAAAGGTCTAAACAACAGGAGTCGAAGTTCCTCTAAGTCATCTGGAGACACCACAGCAGCTGGGATCACTACCTTAAATGTGCTGAACATTGTGGACAGAGAAGCCCTGTGGGCGGAGCTGGAAAGTGGCCCAGAACCGGCAAATCCCCAGCACATGCTGGTGGTGTCAAGGAGTGAGAGTGGAGAGACGGAGGAAGCAGAGGATAGGGAGGAAGAGGAGGAGGAAGAAGAAGAGGAGGAGGAGGAAGCTGAGAGTGAACATACGGAGTCGGCTGACACCAGCGGTGCCCAGGTATCCACAGAGAACTCCAGCTCAGGATCCGCCGCTCACAGCAGCACAGAGGAAGGAGGCATGGTCAACGGCCTGCGTAGGGTGGAGTCGGAGCACACGCAGGCATCGGATTCCCTGTCCAGCGAGGACGAGGAGAACTTGGAGCTGGAAGCCATGGCCAGGTCTCGTCTGTTAAAGCAGGAGCGTGAGAAGAGAGAAGCCATCGACTCTCTGTTCCGCCACGTGCTGCTGTACCCCGCGGCGGGCGGCTGGCGCCATCTGCTCCAAGGCTTGGCGCTGCTGGACAGCCTGCTGAGGAGCAGCGCCGAGTGCCCGCTGGTGGGCGCCCTCACCTCCACTTCCCTGGACACAAGCTCCGCTGCACATTTAAACCTGGTCTCCAACCTCCTGCAGCGCCATCAGCAGGCTCAGGATGGGAAATGCTTCTACGGCGGCCTGCTCTCCCCCTCCTCCACGCCGTCTGCGCCGCCATCGCTGCTCATCGAGCTGCTGGTGTCGCTGTGCCTACGATTCCTGCGCTCTCACTATCCCTCCTACCTGAACCTGACTCCCCTCGACCTGCAGGGGAACCGGGAGGTTCAGGTGAAGAGCGTGGCCGTGCTGACTCTGATGGTGAATCAGCTCGGCTGCACGGCGCAAGGACAAGAAGGCAACAAAGCCAGCCTGGAGTCCATCCGCAGACTCCTCTCAAGCTGCAAAGTGCAGCAATACGCTCTGCTGTCGCTGTCTGCGTCCATGTACATCAGCCAGAAGGGAGCAGACAAGGGAGGATGCAGAGGTGTGGAGCTAGAGGAGGAGGGAGGCCTGTCTGAGGAGAGTCTGGTAAACCTGGGTGCAGGAGGAGGACAGGAGCAGTACCCCTTGCAGATGGAATTACTCAAGCTGCTCCACGCTCTCATCGTGCTGGAATACCACGTGTGGCCCGTGGCAGGCGGGGCCTCTAACCAGTCCGGGGAGCTTCGGGAATCCCCGACTGCCAGCACTCCTCTCGCTCGGGAATGGCAGACTGCCGTCCTTTTCCAGCAGTCCATAAAAGCAGCACAGTATGTCCAGAGCCACCCCATCACCGCTCAGGGGATGTTTGTGTCGGCCGCAGCCAGGGCTCTGCAGCCTCAGTACGGCTACGCCATGCACCCCCACTGGGTCTCCCTGCTGTGCTCCTCTCTGCCCTACCTGGGACGCTCCTTGGGGATCATTGTGGCGCCGCTCATCAGTCAGATCTGCAGGAACTTGGATGAATTAGTGAAGCTGAATGAGCATGATGGAGGGAAAACGCACCAGAGGTAGGCTGTAGGGGTGGGACAATGTATCGATACATCGATCGTATGGTCAATGATGCAATGATATCGATCCAAAATTCTAATATCGGACAAAAATCGATAGAGTAACCAGTTTTCCAACACACTTTTATTTTGAAAATATTTTCTTTTAAACTAAACGTTAATGCCAGAGCTCATTAATAAAGAAAGTTTAAATGATGATCTAGGTGCTTTTAGTGATGAATGGAAATAATCATTATATTGCTTTATATCGTTTCAAATCGATCGGAGGATCCTAGATCAAATTGAATCGAAATCGTATCGTCAGTCCCGATCCACCAAACCCAATCCTCTTGGTCCTGATCCAAACATCCGCAAACATCTCGGCTGATCCTCGAAATCGGAGACAAAGGGCAGCCTTGGTGGAGTCCAACCCTCACCGGGAACCAGTCCCATGTAGTGTGGTCCAAGCTCTGGTTCTGGCCCTACAGGGACTGGACAGCACCTACCAGGGGGTCCAGACTCCCAGAGCCCACCAGGAGAGGAACTCCTTCTGTTAACATGCAGACTGGTTGGGGAATCGTATCCCTCCAGGACCCTGAACAGGGTCTAGATCTGGTCCAGGACCAGGATTAAAACCACACTGCTCTAATCAGATAAAATGATCTAATCTGATTACATGATCTAATCAGATTAAATGATCTAATCGGATCACGCGATCTAATCGGATCATGTGATCTAATCGGATTAAATGATCTAATCAGATTAAATGATCTGATCAGATCACTTGATCCAGTCTAATTACATGATCTAATCGGATTACCTTATCTAATCGGACTACGTTATCTAATCGGATCGTGTGATTTAATCTGACTGCATGATCTAATCTGATTACATAATCTAATCAGATTAAATAATCTGATCAGATCACGTTATCTAATCGGATTAAATGATCTAATCAGATTAAATGATTTGATCTGATTTAATGATCTAATCTGATTACATGATCTAATCAGATTACATGATCTAATCAGATTTAATGATCTAATCTGATTACATGATCTAATCAGATTACATGATCTAATCAGATTAAATGATCTAATCGGATCACATTATCTAATCTGATAACATAATCCTTCCGCTCATTGTTGGTTGACCAACAAATAGGATCCAGATAACTTTTATCTAAATTTTTTTCGAACCGAGCCTTGATGATCAAAGTAAAACACGTTGATCTCGGTCTCATCAGCTGACAGATGCTGTTACCATGGTGACGACGGTCTGATAAAACGCCACCAGGATCAGCTGTGAGGGAACCGTAAACACATCGAGCCGTGTTCAGCTTCAGGGACGGCCGAAACTTTCCTCCTGAGTCGGAGGAGCTGCTGAGGATGATGGGTAACGCTGTGTGTGTGTGTGTGTGTGAGTCTGTGTGAGTCTGTGTGTGTGTGAGTCTGTGTGAGTCTGTGTGCATGTGCTCCTTCCTGTCGGGTCGATAGCATGCGGAGCGGCTGATGTTGTGTAAGATGATCCCGGCTGCCGGTCAGCACTGAGCCCATCACGGCTGATGGACCTTTGATGGGAAACGCTGCGCTGTGATTGGTCAGAAGCTCTGAGTGCAGCAGGCGGCCGCCATCGATCCGCTCCACCCGTCCGCTGAAAGGAAACCACTTCAGCCTCCATCTTTACTCCTGCAAACAGCCCCCACGTGTGGGGGTCACGGTTAGCGGGAGGCTGGACCTCATGACCTTTGAACTCAGAGAGTGAGCTCACCGCCGGCAAGACGTGGAAACCGCCAACATTTCCACGTTTCTACGTTTCCACATTTCTACGTTTCCACGTTTCTACGTTTCCACGTTTCTACGTTTCCACATTTCTACGTTTCCAGGTTTCTACGTTTCCACGATTCTACGTTTCTAAGTTTCCACATTTCTACCTTTCCGAGTTTCTACGTTTCCACGTTTCTACGTTTCCACATTTCTACGTTTCCAGGTTTCTACGTTTCCACGTTTCTACGTTTCCACGTTTCTACGTTTCTATGTTTCTATGTTTCCACGTTTCTACGTTTCTATGTTTCCACGTTTCTACCTTTCTATTTTTCCACGTGTCTACGTTTCCACATTTCTACGTTTCCACGTTTCTAAGTTTCCACATTTCTACGTTTCCACGTTTCTACGTTTCCACGTTTCTATGTTTCTACGTTTCTAAGTTTCCACGTTTCTACGTTTCTAAGTTTCCACATTTCTACGTTTCCACGTTTCTACGTTTCTAAGTTTCCACATTTCTACGTTTCCACATTTCTACGTTTCTACGTTTCCACGTTTCTACGTTTCCACATTTCTACGTTTCCAGGTTTCTACGTTTCCACGTTTCTACGTTTCCACGTTTCTACGTTTCTATGTTTCTATGTTTCCACGTTTCT
>JAVQJG010005779.1:0-13254 GCA_036024015.1 Craterocephalus amniculus | reverse complement strand
GTGGGATCGATTCCCCGCCAGGGCCCTCTGTCCGTCCTGCCACAGAGAGTTCCCACATCCAGGTGCAAATGAAGTCTACATGTCTACCTGTATTCATATTTAATAAAACATTAAAGTTGCAATGAAAGGCAAAGATTTCCCAGTTTAACCTGGGTGCAAACACCTGCAAGGAGACTTCTATTTCAAGAAAATGACTGGTCCAAAATATCAAAGATATGTTTTCCGTGGTGATTTCTTCTGATCAGAGGTCTGAGGCGCTAAGTCATCCCTTATTATCATATCTTTTATTGAGGTAGCACCAATAACTAGAACTAGCTACACTAAAAAAACTGAAAAACAGATAAAGCAATGTGGAGTTAAAAGTGGAAAAAAGGTGGTTTACCTCAACACCGTCCAATCAGAGCAAATATTTCAATTTAATAGAAGTTTATCTAAGCAAATTATGGTTGCGCTAATAACTCTAATTTTATTCTGCCATAGTTTACAAAACAAAACATATTTAGGAGCAGACTGGCAATGCCCCAAGACTTTAAATGATGAAAGACTTTGAAATCACACAAGAATTTTCAGCTTCAGATATTTCAGCTCTACGTGTAACGGTATCCTTGGTAGTGGATTTCAGGATGAAAATTGACTCAAAGAATTTGTACGGGCATCTTCAGATGCCTGAATATAAATGTATGAAAAACACACTTGATCAAACACTGCACTAATAGTAGTAGTCTTGGACTGCAGAGTCCTCAAGAGAAAATCAATCCTCCAAGGTTGTCAAGTGAAGGCTACAAGAATTAATTAGGCATTCCGCTGATAGATTAAAAGCTTAATGTCGCTAAATATGTTCATTTTTCAAGATACTTATTATTGCAACTGTATCAACGGGATGCCAGACTGCTGGTAAGATTCAACGTACCGGTGGCCTGGGTGGTAAACAGCTGAAGTGATGCCATGGGAGTAGTGGGCAGAGAAACTGAAGGAGTGGTTCTCCTGAAAGTTCTGATTGGTTCCCACGCTGAAACAGAGCAACAACAGAGGGTAATGAAATTACAAGTCACCTATAATTAAGCTCTGGCACATACAACAAAACATAAACGCTCATGTGGAAACCGCTAATGGTGCAGCAAAGCTGTTTTGGGGAAGATGACAAAGCCATTTCTCTCCTTGTTACGATTAAAATGAGACATGGTGAAATACATAATCTAATTAAGAAGGGAGAGCTAAATTAGATTGGTACCAGAGGAGATGTGTCATTTTTGTGGGGATATCTCACAGGGGAAATCTTTCTTTACAGTATACAGTAAAATGTATGAAAAAAGGAAAAGAGGGGGAAAAAGTCCACAAAGCAAACAGCTGAGGGAAATTCAACATATTGAGTTAAGTTTCACCTAGACATTTTGGTGTTTAAAGGAGCTATACCAGATATTATTTTAATCTTTCTACGAAAAATAGTTTAACCACGGTATATTATGTGGTAAAAGGGATAAGGCAAGGCAAGGCAAGGCAAGTTTATTTATGTAGCGCTTTTCAGGTCCAAGACAATTCAAAGCGCTTTACATACAACATAAGAATTACAATAAGATGAACACAAAATCAAACACAAAATCATTCAAAAAGTCCATAAAAATGAATGACTCATTGATTGCGCACATGTACGACTCCAGGACATTTAAGTTAGCGAAAGCGGCTAATTTTTAGTTAACTTCTGTGACCTCAGGATTCCCTTGAGCACCGTTTCTCCAAGGGGGGTACAAGTACCCCTGGGAGTACTTTGGGACAGTCCAAGGGTTACTTGCGAGAAAATAACATTGTCTGTTAAATTTCTGATAATCCTATATATGTTTAGAAAGAAAAGTATAGTATTCAGTTAGATTTTTGCATTTACTTTCTGATCAGGCTTTAAGTCCAAACGTATATTTGTGTAAACATGGATGGTGTTTACTGCCACACCTTTTTGCTTTTGTTTGCTTTACATTGTTGGCAACAATATTTTTGAGCATGTTTGTTCTGCAGAACAAATAAAAACTACAGGACATTTATCATGTTTTTAACTCATTTTCTCATTAATTTAGCCATGAATCACTGATTACATGTTTAAAGTATGTCAAATATTTGAAATTTGAAAGTGATTCTTTTAAAATTTTAACAAATTAGGCGCTGATGGTACAGTCCTGTTTATTTCTGTCCCAACCAAAAAGCTGTATTGCTCTGCATTGGTGAGGTGGTACTTAGCTGAAAAATTATTCCGCAAGGGTACATAGGTGAAAAATCTTTGAAAACCACTGCCCTAGGAGAACGCTCTAACTGGCTGATCAGAATCCGGAAGTTACAGAAGTTAACCCCATTGGCAGAGAAAGAGCGTCACGCCAAAGCTAAAAACTAGACGCTATCGCTAACTAAAATGCCCTGGACTTGTACATATGCACAGTCAAATTTTTATGGGCTTAACCCTTTTAACAGATATTGTACCACGTAGAAACCATTTTTCTTGGAGAGATTAAAATAACATCAGTTACAGCTCCTTTAAGGCACCGTGAGCAAGTGTGTATGAGAAGAAATGCCGGCACACACCAAAGAGTGATAAAAGTGACTTACTGTCAGAGCTCGGCAATAATTTCTGAAGCCCTATTTCAAACTATTTGAGCAAAAATATTGGAATGCAGTCATACGAAGAGGGGAAATAAATGTGAGCGCCATACTGAAAATGAACATGTTGCAGAAAAAATCTGGTGGCAAACCTCTCACACATCTTAATTACTTCCCCTTCCCAACACGCACACAACAAAACCTCCATGGTTTCACAGGCACCTGCTGCCTGTAAACAGGAGAATAAATCAGCATTTTCCAGCAAGCACTAATATGTACCCACAACTGAAGTGAGGTCTTAGAGTGTGGGACATCATCTGATCGGGATTCAACACACATGAACAATTTCCCCCCCGTGTCATGAAGAGCCACTGCACTGTGGTTCGGTGCGACAACAGACAGTTCACAAAATTCACAATTCACTGAAAATAAAAACAAAAAAAATGCTGTAGTGCAGCTAAATTGAAGTGGAGAGGTGTGGGGAGCCATGAGAAAAACACACACACACCAGATGTCATAAAATATTCAAAATGTTTGTTTGAATAAGGAGATGCAAGCCCAGGAATTGGTATGCAGAGAGAAATATCACTGCCCTCGGCATTTAAGTAAAGACAAGCAAGCGCCACCGAATGAGCTGCACCTGCATGCATTAGTTGTGTGTGTGCATGCGTGTAAGTGTTTGAGCACAAGTTAGAAATTACAAAATAAAAGGCATGGTGTTTTAGAGGTGTTAATGCAAACTGTTAATTGTGTTTGTTAGGACTGAGACAGTTACACCTGCTACCTGACTTTAGCTTGTTCACAACTATTCACTGCTTGCCTTACACACATGACGTAGCTGCGGGAGGTGTAAACATGATGCGTTGTGGGGGGAGCGGCGGCTTAAGTCATAATCTGCTTGATAACAGATCTTAGAAAATGAAAAGCTAAGATCCACCATCACTTTAATTATGATCAACAGATTTGCAGAAAGAGGTTAGAGTATGAGGACATACGTAATGAGATAAATATCAGAATAGAAAAAGATTTCAGGATATTCAATATGTCAAAGTATGTCAGCAGCTGATGACAATAAACACACAGAGCTTTACTGAGGCCATCTGCAATCATGCAGGAGTCCAGCAGAGTTCAAGTGCAATACATTTTCACTTTTAACTTTGCCTCACTCATCAGTCATTAAAACCATGGACATTTTGCAATGGTTCCTTTTAACTTTCTCATTATTGTCAGAATCAGAATCAGAATCAGAAAACTTTATTTATCCCCAAGGGGCAATTCCGTTCACAGCCTGGTTGTGGAGAATAATTCAGAAAAAAATAATAATGATGCCATTTTCTTATAATTTGATATGGTGAACAAATTCTGGAATCAACTCAGAAGTCCAGGGGAGATTTTATATTTAGGAACAAATAGCTCAAACAAGGCTATGGAAATACAAGTTGTGTAGTGGTGAGGTGAAGCGACTAAGTACGGGTCTTACAAGCCTGAAGGAAACAAACTGTCAACTTCATCTGAGAAAAAGTTGGTTTGAGATGGTAAGGATCAACTTAGGCCACACCAAGATTGCTCTATTGAGGTTTTCAGCAGATACACATAAACAGCTAAAAATTTATTTTAGCTAGATGTAAAAAGAGAAGTTTATTCACAATGTTTGCATGTATTGATAAAGGGGACGTATTAAGTCAAGTACATTGTACTGATTGTCAAATATCTCAAGTGTAGCAGCAGTGTCGCACTATAGGGACGCTGAAGGAAAACTACCAAATACTGTAAATCTTCAGTCCAACATTCAACATCAGCTACAAAGCTTCAACTTTGAAACAGTTTGACACTCAATCAGGATAATACACAAAATTATATAAAAACTGGGCCACTAAGCCAAGATATTTGCAAAGTGCTCAATTAAAAAAAGAAAAAGAAAGTAAAATTGTCTTCTGAACCATTTTCAGTGTACAATACTGAAATAAAAGATTTAGCTCTGGGCCTGATATTTCTAGGTTTTTACAGTCCGGTTTTGACTCTCACCTTACAAGATAGCTCTTCAACCCACCACCATATGTGATCACGAGCAGCTCGGCTGACCACTGAGCGCTGCCTGTGTACTCCAAGAAGATCAGACCTGCTACTGCACAGCTGAAATCTCCAGGGAAACTCACCGCCTGGTTTCACACAGAATGAGAGAAGAGTCAAAGGCGACGCGTTCTCAAAAGACTGAAACATTCATAATCATGTGTTTGTGTCCACAGCATTTGAGAGCCAATGAAAGAAACAGAAAACAACGGTTTGCAGTCAAGCAAAACATGGAATAAAACACAGGACCTGAGACACAAGACAGAAGAGAGAAATTGAAAGAGCAGCATAAAGCAAGGAATAACAGGGCCGGGTTTTAATTTTTTCCCAGACATGCATACTTCCTGTCAAATTGACTTTCTTATCTCCACCAAAAATAGCACCAAGTCAGTCCAAGGCACACTTAACAGTGACAAACAAGAGGAAGAGCGGCGCAGAGCTGGGGGGTTGCTGATGTAAGTACACTCGGATACGCACAACAATGACAGAGTGTGAGAATCGCAGACTTTCAAAATGAGGCTGGGGAGAAGGATGAGTGTCTACTTTCACTTTCTGACAGGCTGGATGGAGGTAATGATGGACAGAAATAGAGGAGGAGGAGGAGGAGAAGGGGTAATAATATGTAGCACACGGAGGACGTTAAAAGGAGCAGGGAATGAAAGATGGGAGCAGAGGGAGACTGACAGACATGCAAGGAGAGATGTGAGAGCAGACGCATGCATGGAATGGGAAGACAGGGGAAGCGGCCTGCAAGTGAAATATTAAAGACGGGAGGTGATGAAGATGGGTTCAAGAGAAATGGGACACGATGAACGCAAAAAAAGGGGGATAAAAGAAGCAACAGACAGGCCTAGACTGGGGAGGAAAGATCATGGACGTCTGAATCCTCATAACCAAGTACAGTCAGATCCACTGTGTTATATTGTTTATCAGAATAAATAACTGCAATTTAACGACACATATGTCTCATACTGAAAAATAATTGATGAACGATGGGTTTGCAGATGTTTTATATGGATTCTATGAAGAGAACGTCTGTTTAGTATCAGTGTGGACAAGGTTACCGGGGGGATGACGAAGAGTTCGCTGCCTATGAGGTCGAAAAGGCGCACGGTGCCGGTGCTGTCCGCATAGGCCAGCAGGGTGCAGTCATAGCTCCACGCCACCCTCCGCCACTGTTGGTTTGGATCCTTAGGTACTGCAGTATATGTAAAAAAAATAAAAAGAGAGAGATAGAGAGAAAAAGAAAATTAAAACGAAAAAGGAACCAAAGCTTGTAAATGAAGTCAGATGAGGAAACTTTCAAGGAATAATCCCTGGTGTAACGTGGTATAATGATGATGATGATGAATAAAGATCGGAGGGGAAAGATATAGCTAATGCAACACATCAACACAATGTGTCTGGGGGGATTTATCCGATTCATCTGTGAGGCACAGCTAGAATAACATCTCAATAATTGCTTCTCAAAGACAGAAACACACACACGCACACACACAAACTCGCAGACAGAAAGAGAGTGAGCCAGAGAGGAAAAGTGGAAGGAGAAAGGATATTATAAATTGAGCATTTATTGAAGTATAGGCTACTGTTCTAGCAATCTGCTGGCTCAGCAGTGCTGAGACTGTAACCATATCGCTGTGATGAAGCACATCTGGGCCTGCTGGCTTTTTCTCAAGGTTCCGCTGTCATCCTTCCACCTGAAAGAAGGGCTGGTGCAGTGTGGCAGCAGGCCTCTAATCCCAAGTCAGCTTGGAATGCGTGATTATTTCCTAATGAATTAAACAGTAAAACGAGGAATTTAACCACTTAATTCTTAAACATTTCAACAGATGCACGATTTAGCAAAAGGCCCGTTGTTTGCATTTGTGGACAATAATGTCAAAAAACACCGCCGCAGCATGAAGGAAGTTATGAAAAAGTTATGTTTCTCGCCTGCTATCTCCTAACAGCGCTGTCGGCGTTTATTGTGCTGAATTTTCTTGGCTGAGTAATGCTGCTGCAACCCCTGGTCGGCAATGCCACAAACTAATGGAGTCGTTGGATGTTTGTATGACTGGAATTTTAAACGGAGAACAAAAAGACAAGAAGTGGGAGGCAAGGCAGACAGAGGCGGAGGAAAAACGAGAGGAAGAGAGAGGGGCTGGAGGAGGAGCAGGAAACGAATCCGGCACCTGCTGGGAGAAATAATGGCTCCCCAAATTCTCAGGCCTAAGTATCTGGGAGCGCCTCGGGAGGTGGGCGACTAAACACACCTGTGAGACTCTCTGCATGAGAAGAGCAAACAAGGCGTCGGAGCCGCTATGACAGATCCGGCCACCAAGCATCTGCTCTGCTCTTATTGTTGTTTTGGCACTTTTGCTTTGTATTCCCCATCTTTTTCCTTTCTCCCCACTCACACCCTGCCTTTCATGCTATCTCCTCTCCCATTATGAGTTGTACAGAGTAAGTTGTTCTGCAGCTCTGTGGGCTCCATTTCCACATAGATAGCCTTTTTGGGGAGTCGAAAAATTGGATGCTGCCTCCTCCCCACCCCCTTCTAGTGATGGTGGCAGAAGTTGCGGAGAATTGCGCCCAATGACCCAATAGAAGCTTCTTTCTAATGCCTTTGCTGATGCATTTATCAGAGCTCAACACTTCTGAATCATGTACGGGGGTGGGAGACGACTCTGCTGTAACAGAAGCAGACACAGAGGGGAGCGGGGAAGACAGAGTGATACATCGGAGTGCATGCACCCAACATGCACGCGCATGCTCATCCATTAAAGGCAAATGCCATTAAAGGCAGGATCACAGCAAAATCCATTAGGACAAATCTCCGTGAAATGAAATGAAGTAAGAGAAAAATGAAAAAGATGAAACAGAGAGAAAAAAGGAGGAGGGAGGCGGAGGTTTATACGGGCCCAGGGGCTACTGTTTTCCACACTATGAACCATTAAGAACAGCGGCCCGCAATGACGGCCGGTCAGAGCAGAACAAACACGGTGAGAAATAGGTAGACTGAAGGGGTGGAGAAGATGAAAAAGGAGGGGAAATAAATGAATAAATACAGACAATAGGAAATGGGATGAGAGAAAGAATAAAGTGGAGATACTGGAAAAAACCCACACAGGTTTCATTCTGCACTTTTCATCCGACTTGGTGGAAACACTGAAGAAAACCCATTTCATTCTGGAGAACAAAAGGACTTTCTTTAAAAACTGCTACTTTGCTGATAAAACTATTCAATTACCAGTTTAAATATGAGCTGGTCTTTAATGAACTGCTAAGATGACAGCAAGCATGAAAACAGATTTTTCTGCCAAACCTTCACCAATCCCATCAATCTAAACATTCATATAAAAATCTGTCTGACACAGAAGTGATAGCACGCTTACGTGACTTTGGTTAATACAATCACTACTTAATTTCTGTGATCTTCTTTCAGAATGTAGTCTACAGAATAGTGTTGACTCTTTATTTATTTATTTATCTATTTGCCTTTGTTAATTTCCCCTAAAAAGTTTTTTTTACTGTGTTGCAAGAAACATGATGTAAAAACGCTTTAATGCTTGAAATGTAATATAATTATCTGTGATACTTTCTAATATTTCTCTACCATTTGATGTAAATATATGCTGCTATATTGTCCATGTCTTATGTAATGTCTATCTCTATATCATGTTATATGCTGCCCACGTATTATGGTGTCGTATTTTACAGTTTTTAAGTCCATATACCTGCTTGGTGACCAAATATGGACATTTGCCTCAGTATATAATGTTGCATATTTATGTGAAAATGTCATGAATCTGGTCTCAAATGTTAAATAAATAATAAGACAACCTGAATCTGTAGGAAAATTCCCTTTGCTAGATCAAAGATTGAGAAATTTGGTAATAAAGAAACAACAAATCCAGATTTTTCAAACAAAATGGGTGTTCAGTGGAAAGCTGCTCTCTTCAGGGATCAGTTCTTTTGAGGGGGAGGAAATAAGTCCTACTTTTCAACACAACTGTGCATCTATTCATGCATGTGATATGTTCTAAAGCTGTCGCTGAGGTCAACCGATACAAATAATTCAAATCCCCACAATCTGCTTGGACTCTGTCACTGCATTGTGTTATTCTATGATATACTACTCTCTCATGATCAACCAGAGTTGCTCAAGGCTGCAGGCTATAGAAAATACACACACTGCCACAACAGACCAACATCATACAAAATGAATGTGGTCACATACACACACAGTACACAGACTGTACTATATAATAATAATCACCACATCTATAAAGCATGGGTTATTAAATCAAGTGAGCTGATTTCATCATTATTTACCAAATACTACAGTATGTGATTGATCTCACAAGCAGAGAGGGTCTTACCCTGGCATTTCCCGATGACTGAGCCAAAGTCATCTCTCACAGACCTGAGGAAGAAATGCATACATTACAAAAAAAAAAGGAAAAGAACAGCAGTGTCATCACATTGGACGACAAGGATATACACACATTTAACCTCCTACCAGCTGACATAAAGGAGGTTGTAAGAGCTGCTGATCGCCTGCCAGCTAAAGTAGCCCGATGGATCAAGCAGACAAGAGGATGTGGGCAGCGATTAGACAGATTCTCTGTAGATAAGGCCTTGTACTGACTGAACACCCACTCGCTCACACAGCTCAGCTGACGTCATGAAAGGGAGCCGTAAAACACTGTGATTAACTGAGAATGACGGGAACAAAAGGACACGAGGAGAACCCGTAACATCAAGCTGAGGCCGGTCGCTCCTCAGAACGAGAGGTGGACTCCAACGCAGCTCCAAAGGACGTAAACACCGGGAGCGTACTCGGCGTTTACGTCGTGATCGACATGTGGAAGCGACTTGCAATTACTCAAAGGGTCAAGTGGAGTGAAAGCTTCACAGTGAATGAGAACGAGCGTCTTAGCCCCTGGAGAGTAAGACATATTTGTATACTTGGTTCATGGCTATTGATTTTCATTTCGATTTTGCTCAATTCAAAGCATTACATTATGTCAGGAGAGCAGATTGCTGAGTGAGTGTATTCTCCCTGTGTAAGGAGGAAATTGGATTTGTGTCTGAAAATAATTACAACCACTGAAAATGGCAGTAAACATTCTCATGGGCATGTACACACCAGTCATTTTCACTATTACTGAAAAATAATAAATTAATTAATCAAAGTTTCTGTGAAAATTTGGATTGTTTTTCCAAACAGGTACAAGAACAGTTAAGCTAAACTAATTAAACTACTATCTCTTGTGGTCAGCTATGTGATGGTTTAACCATCATATAAAAGTAAATGGAAAGATGAACGCTCTCATGTGAGTGATTATACCATAAATAACTATACTGGAAAACAGTTCTCTTTTCTTAGATTGAAGCCTAAACAGTATGTCTTTTTCAGGGAAATGTGATAAAGCAACCCATTAATTAAAATACTCTCCATCACTCTCTGTTTCAAAAGACAAGACAGACTTCTGTAATTACCTAATTTCCACACACTGGTCTTGAACCACTGCCAAAAGTTTGCCATTACTGTGGAGTAAAACAAGAGAGTGGTCAGGCATGAATTAGAGAAGCAATTACAAGGGAGAAAAAGAACAGAGATAAAACAAGGTAAACATCATTTTTAATGATTTACATAAAAAACGTGAGATGAAATTATAATCAGGCGAAGTGAAAAGAAGCAACGTATTTCTGTGTGTGCAAGAAAAACAGTAAATGTGCAGCAAATAAAATTTCAAGGTGGGTGGCTCAGAAGGAGATTAACAAGAGCATATGAAAAACATGAGGCATAGCAGGGACATTTAGAACAACAAAAACATAATCAGGTACATAATTATATCTGCATAATCATAACACTTTAACATACAATTAAAACACTTTCTGTCTTGGTTTATCAAGTAAACCTAGACTAAATTTCTAGACTAGGCAAAAAGAAGGTGATGATTAATATGCAGGCAAGAATATAACCTTCATTCAGGAACTGGGTTGCAAAGGAAGAGTGTAACTTTGTGTTCTTGCTGTACCTTGAAAGAACCAGCTGCCAGTTGATCTGCTTGTTGGCGAGTTGGACCAGAGCAGGAGGCAAAGATGAGCTGGAGGGGCTGAGATACATAAGAAACAATAAAAAACAAAAAACAGCGAATGAAAAAAGGTAATACTGACAAATTAAGTAAACAGAATAATGTAATTTTAATCCTGGAACATGGACACATTGCACATTGTTTATAGTGCACACCCCATCGGTTTTGTCATATGCACTGACACACAGGAAGCTGGTAGCATTCAACTAGATTTAAAAACAACAAAATACAATAAATCAAGTCTACAGAATGTAAAAAATATGCAAAGCAGACAAGTTGCCCAACTTGCTACAGAAATTGTTTCAGCTCTTTTAGTCTGTAATAATCAACTGTAAAAAGCTAAAAGGGGGCATACTGCCATCTACTGTAGAGGAGGAGACTTCAGTCAATAAATCGATTTCTACCGTCAAAAAATTGTGAAAAATATATAACCTGTATTAATCAAATAAATTTCGGATTTTTTTCATGGCTGTCAAAATTAAACCCCTAACGAAGCGATAAATCTAATTGTCACATAGTAATTCTTTAACACATGATGCATAAATCCACATTAATCTTCCTTATTTATGAAGACAGGCCGTTTTCAAGCCTTATATTTAGAAGATCCTGCAGGAAGACTTCTCGGATATATAATAAATAATTGTCATTGCAGGACAGAGGGTCACAAACACAATTATCTTTCCTCTAAATGATCCAGCTGAATTTCAATCAAAGCTCAGCTTAACTGAAGACAAAAACTTACTTAAGTTTCCCACAAATAATCATGATGTCATGAGCTAAATTCGCATCTCATCACAGATCTAAATAATTCCAGAACTTAAACGTTTTCTTTAACCAGGTTCAAAATATCATTTTGTTTTAGCTTAAAGTAATAATACAGAAACCAGTGAGTGATGTAACATCCATTTCATGCTTCTCCTTATTGAGATGTTTCTTGTAAAGCCATGTGAGACAGCTTTTCCTTTCCCAAACAGCTCTGCAAGCATTATCGTTTTAATTCATTTAATTTACTGGAGAGGGACAGAATAACGAAGACAAATCAACACAAATGGTCTTTTTGGCACTGCCAGGAGAAATACTGGCAAATAAGTGATATATAATGCAAAACACTGTCTGAGAAAACGTTTAAATTAAAAATGATTTCATGGTGCCTACAGATGTTAATTAAATTCAATTGTAAAGTGGCTTTCATTATGTCCCATATAATATCAAATAAAACTAATATTTAATTAATTATATTAAAATTATATCATTAAACATCTAAAATACAACAAACCCAGACTTCTATTCAAAGAAAAGATTAAGTTAAAGGGTCTTGTTCTTTTAATTAACCCCCCACTGCCCACCCCCAATCAGAGAGGAATCTTAATTCAATGTTTATTTAATAATTATCATGCACTCATATCTGGAGTTACAGGTTATTAAATGTACAGAATGTATTAAATGTCCAACTACTCTAGAAGAAATCCGATTTTATTGCGGTTTATTATCATAGTTGTCCAGTTTATTTCCAATTTTTATTTTCCCATTACCCTGCACTGCAATGAGCCATTTAGATTTAGATAAACTGATTGGTGGATTTCAGTGTTCACGTCTTGCTGACGACGCAATGCAACAATGGGCACTTCTGTGCACAAAACCTGCCGTGCAGCTTCAGTATATGATACAAAATCCCTGATCTTCCACCATCCATAAAAAGAAAAGGAACTTCCATGGCTGGAGGAGTTCTTAAATATTTAATGAGGTTATTGATGGTGCTAGCTTACCACCTGCTGAGAGCATAAGCAGGCCTTGAGGCTAAAGCATTAAAGAATCCACTGCCGGAAAGATCTTTGCTTGTGTTAACATGTTCCATCATCAGATAGCTTACAACAAGAGAGGAGCAAATTATGAGAGCGTTTCCTGAATTTTGACAGCAAAATATGTCATAAGTGTTGAACCAATATCAATTTCAGTGACATTTTGGATTTGTGTATCTTACAAAGTGTGGAAAAGACAGTCTAAGAGGGGCTCAACTGTGTCAGTACAGATGTTTTTAATCTTTTTAATCTCACAGGTTTATTCAAAACACAAATCAAAGCAGGCTGATTATAATTCCTTCCTTAAATCTTATATTTCTGAGTATAATATGCATGAAGGCAGCTGTTTGTGTGACAAGAATCAATTTATTCCATCAATCCTTTAGTAACTACCACAACCACCTGCATTTCATTAAGCTCTACTGCAGTTTTTGCTAGGATGTAGGACATAAACTTATTTACAGGAATTGTAAAAAGAGAATAGTTTATCAGAGGTGCAGGCATTCTTCTCAGTAAATCGCTGCACTTGTAAACATATCACTAACTTAAGTAGAAAAAATTACAAAAAGTCAAAAAGCTAAAGAAAAGACAAAAAATTTATTCAATATACAGGTCTGTCTCAGAAAATTAGAATATTGTGATAAAGTTCTTTATTTCCTGTAATGCAATTAAAAAACATGAAATGTCATACATTGTGTATTCATTACAAATCAACTGAA